>BDDC01000387.1:30428-64893 GCA_001662425.1 Chlamydomonas sphaeroides
ACTAGCAGGCCGGCGCGTGTCGTTGTTCGTATATGGCTGCCGTACGTTGACTCACAATGACGCGTCGCACCCCCGGCCGCAGGTGTGGTACGGCGGCAGCTGGGTGCACCTCACCAACAATTACTTTGACTGGCGCGAGGCCAAGGTGTGTACGTCAGGGGTGGGGCATGCAGCCAGCGCAGCGGGCAGTCGCTCTGCCGCATTGCCCCGGCAGCGGCACGGTATGACGGACTCCTAGCCTCTTTGACCGCCCAGCAGCTAGCGGATCAATGGGTCAGCAGCAGATCATGGCGCATGTATGACCGAGAAGCAGCTGTGAAACACGCCGCCGTGCTTACTAATGCCATGCTGCGTGCGGGCCCGCTTGTGGGCCGGCCTCAGGTTGCGTGTCGGCAGTTTGGCTACACGAGCGGCGGCGCCGTGCTTGACGCTGGCGCGCTGTATGGATACGACATTCGGGCGCCTGTTGTCGAGCACAGCCTGCAGTGCGTCTGGAATGAAACCAACCTGCTCGACTGCCCGCGCTCGGGCTATGGCGCCGTAGGTTGCGGCGGCCGCTTGCATGCATGGGCTGCAGGGCGGGACGGGCTCAGACCATTGGGTTGGTTGCAGTGCTGCCGCTGTACGTGCCCGCCATGCGGTTGTTGCAGCGAGCCGCATCCAACCAGTACGCACACGCCGCTGCATCGCTTTGCTGTCTGTTGCTGGCAACGGCGCAGGACTCTACCAATCCGGAGCCGTATCGCAGCATAGCGGGCGTCGAGTGCTTCAATGGTGGGAGCAGTGCCCATTGGCTGATGCTATATCTGGGAGGCGGGGTGATATCTGGGAGGCGGGGTTGGCCAGCGCATACAGGGATCATTTCTGTAAGTAGCGAATC
Organism: Chlamydomonas sphaeroides; assembly: GCA_001662425.1. Classification (NCBI taxonomy): domain Eukaryota; kingdom Viridiplantae; phylum Chlorophyta; class Chlorophyceae; order Chlamydomonadales; family Chlamydomonadaceae; genus Chlamydomonas; species Chlamydomonas sphaeroides. The sequence continues at coordinate 31,309 of BDDC01000387.1, forward strand.
GCTCTACAAATGAGGAGCGACTTCTGCCTCCAACCCGCCCTGCAGACACGGCCGGCACCTACCAGGGCCAGCCGCGCCTCATCCGGGGCCCCACGGCCAGTAACGGAACGCTACAGGTGCGCAGCAGGGCGAACGAAGGCTGGCGCGTGGATCTCTGCGGGGCCCTCCTGCTACGCTGCTGCTGCGGCGAGGACTTGGGTCAGGGTACCAATACATACTTGTGCTCCGTCCGAAAGCGTGCCTGCAGCTGCGGGATTGCCGGGCGGGGCCAGCAGCATCCATCCATTCACGCAGGGCATCCTTGCCGCTGTGTGTGCACACGCTTGCTGATGGCGCTGCGCCGACCGCATGCATGCCTCCCCGCCGTGTTGTGTCCTGTGGCGTGGCCTGCCAGCTATGGTACAATGGCGCATGGTGGCATCTACACTCCGACAGCTTCGACTGGCGCGAGGCAATCGTAAGCCAAGGGGTCACATACGCGTGCCCATGTGCGCTTGCTTGCTCGCGTGTCCCACATGTGAAGTCATAGCGTCTGAGCATTAACTTTATACGTGCAAATAGCTAAGAAGCGGGCCGGATCTTTCGCTCGCTGCGATCTCTGCACCTCTGTCGGCCTGTTGCCGTCGACCCATGCAGGTTGTGTGCCGCCAGCTGAACTTCAACGCCGGCCTGAGGTGAGTTACGCTCAGGGGTAGGCCTGCTAAGCTATGCTCCAGCACTGGCTTTCCGGGAGGCGGCAGCGATGTAGACCGGGGCACGGACCCGAAGCGCGGCCGAGGCCGACGGGGTGGATTCCGATGAGGCAAGGCGGCTTCGACGGTGCGGGGGGCCACGCCACCACCCCGGGGCAGCGCGACGTGCCCCAACCATGATTATCTGTATGGTACTCGCCACCTTGCCACTCTTTCTGGCGGCCCCTAGGATCGACGGCGCGGGCTCGAGCTACGGCTACCAGCGGCTCGCGCCCAACGCCTATCACGGATTCCAGTGCTTGGGCAACGAGACGAATCTGTTGCAGTGCTACTCACCGTACAGCAACACGCTCTACGTGAGACCCGTGCCCGGGCGGCACACGTATGGAAGCCCGCCTCCCGACACTTAGCCTGTATGTGTGCCCCCGGCGCCCCGCCCTGATCAGTCCTCCGTCCGCTTCACCGCCCCCACTGCAGGAGTACACTCAGGACGAGTACACGTACGGCCGGTCGGTGGGCGTGGCCTGCTTCAACAGGACAGGTGGGCGTATGTGCCGTGCGTGGCCGCCGCTAGCTGACAGCTGATAGCTGGTACCCGTTGGTTGCTCTCAACAAACGCCAACGAACTCTGTGACGGTCGTAACACGCATTGAGCCCAACGCCCGATGCAGGCCCGGCGGGCGCATTCGAGGGCCAAGTGCGCATCAGCAACGGCACGGCGGGCCGCAACGGCACGCTGCAGGTGTGCGGGTTATCGCTGCGTGTGCTGCTACCGGGTACGTGCAGCACGTGTCTGGCAATGTACACACGTGCGCATCGCTGGGGTGCCGGCAAGGGCAGATCAGCTACGTAGGCGCATCCTCTGAGCAGCAGCAGGTTCGGTGGCCCAGCATCCACCTGCCACGACGACGCATGTGGCAGCTGCTGCCCACCTCGCCGCCCCCGCATCGCGTCAGTTTCCCCTGTCCCTCTGTGGCCGCAGGTTTGGTACGGTGGCACTTGGGTCCACATCACCAGCAACTACTTTGACTGGCGGGAGGCGAGGGTAAGCTGCGCCGCTGCTGCGGCATGTTGGCTAGGGTCCCACAATGGACGGACGCCTACGCCTGGCTAGACACTCGGGCACTTGTTGCCGTGCATCATGCCACGCGTGCCCACGCGTTTGACGCCTCCCCTAGGTGGCCTGCCGGCAGCTGGGCTTCTCCTACGGCCTTGCGGTAAGTAAGGGGGCTCTGCTGTCTTGGGGTCCGGCACGGCGGGTAGAGGGTTGGATGGGCAGTCATGGGGTTCTGCTGGGCCAGCCTCGCGGCTGTGTGGGTCCCCTGACTGGTTGGCCGGCACCTCTTTATGGCTTGTGGAGGCAGCACGCTGGCCGCAACGCATCGCATATACCCCATGCATCTATCCCACGCATCTATCCCGCACGCCGACGTATGCGTACCCGGCCGCTTGCATGTCAGATTGCGGCACACCACTGCCAGCAGCCTGCACGAGGTGCTGAGCCCGAGGACCGCCCGCACGCGCCGCACTCCCGAGGCCCTCACGCACAGACAGACACGACCAGCCGGCTGTCGGTGCCACGGCCACCAACCACATCCCTCCCCTGCGACCACGCGCTCGTGTCACCTGCTCTCCTCATGTGCGCCTGCCGCCAGGTGCCCGCTGGCGGCTCGCTGTACGGATACGACGGGCGCGCCCCCCTCGTGAACGCCTGGTTTGACTGCCGGTGGGACGAGCTCAACCTGCTCGGCTGCGCCACCCGAGTCACGCCCTCGGTGAGGCCCGCCGCCGCGACTACTGCCGCTCGCTGCCGCAAGCACGCGCGCATGCGCAGGGTCAGCGTCGCGGTGCCGTAAGGAACGGCACTTCATACACCTCGATTGGGCCTCCCAGTCAAGCACGTAGCTCGCCGCGCGCCGGACGCGCCCGCCGACACAGCGCCGCGCGTCCTTCCTCGGCCTGTGGCTGCAGGAGCTGCAGCCCAGCGCCGCAAACTATGGCAACGCGGCGGGCGTCGTGTGCTTGAACGGTGCGATGGCGGCCCGCCAGCATGCCGACCTGCGGATGGAGCAATCAGCAGGGCAGTCAATGCATGGAGCAGCTAGATTGCCGGGGCGCCGAGCGGGCGGGGGCACGAGCTGCACCTTGATTACACAAGCATGTGCCCACCCGTCCGCATCGCAGAGACGAACGGCTCGATTGAGGGCCAGACCCGCTTCGTCGCTGGCCCCTCCGCCAACACGGGAACCCTCCAGGTACGGACGGAGCAGTGGCAAGCAAGGGTGTATCGGCGCGTCATTGCAGCGGCCGCAGCCGGCTACGCGGGCGGCGAGGGGGTGGGGGCCAGCAGCAGTCGTTGTCTGCCCACCTCGCTTGGCTGGGAAGCCCGCCGCCTGCGCCGCGTGTATGGCGCCCCACAGAACGGCGCTGCATGCCAAGGCCGCCGCCGCAAGCAACGCCCACCTTGCAACGAGCGCATGCATCTGGCCTTAGCTGCCGCCCTGACGGTGACTCGCTTCGCCCCTGCGCCGCCATCGTGCGTGTGCCGGGCCCATCATCATACGCACGCAGCTGTGGGTCGACGGCGGCTGGATCCACCTCCTGTCGGACTCCTTCAACTGGCGCACCGCTAAGGTGGGCCGCTCGGGTCCCCGGCGGCGCCACGGCATGCATGGCCTCCCATGGCCTCCCACGTCTGCTGGGTGCGAGGCTGGCGGCGTTGCGTGGTCAGCAACACGCCGCGCGCTGGGGACAATTCATTCAAGAGCGCCGCGCACCAATTCTTCGTTCATTCATCGCCATGTCATGTCTGCCGTGTGTGCGTGGCCGGCCACCCCCTGATGCAGGTGTTCTGCCGTCAGCGGGGCTTCAACTCCGGAGTAGCTGTGAGTTCGCCCGATATGCATGTAACACATACATTGGCTCACTCCCTGCCGCCTTCCTGCTGCGTCAAGCGCGGACTCTCCACCAACCGTTGCTGCCTCCCTCACCCCGGCGGCCCTGGCGCACCGCCGCGCATGCACGCAGATCCCGAACTCTGGGCACCTGTTTGGCTTCCAGGCCTGGGCGCCCATCGTGGCGCACGCAATGCGCTGCACCGGCAACGAGACCGGCCTGCTCGAGTGCCCCCGCGGCTACTTCCCAGACATGCTGGTGAGCACGGCAGAGCAGAGCGTGGCGCTGCGCGACCGTGCTCCGGCCCTGCCTGTCTGTCTGTCGGCATGCGTGCCGTTTCCTTGCTGGCCTGCTGCGCCGTGCGTAGCATATGGCCGCAGCTAATGGGCCCAGCCAGCCATGCAACGTTCGGCACCCGCCCCGCGTGCGGTGGGCGTGGGCAGCAGCGCAGCGCAGCGCAGCGCAGCGCAGCGCAGCGCAGTGCAGTACAGTGCAGTGCAGTGCATGCGCCATTGCTAACTGTCCTGCCCCTATCTGCTGTGCCCCCACAGTACGTGTCTCAGGACGAGACGACGTACAACAGCGCCGTCGGTGCCAGCTGCTTCAACGGTAGGTGAAATGAAGCGATGGGCAACTGGGAGCATCCGTCGTGCCGCTGCTAGCTGTGCTGCGGGCCGTGCCCTGCGCCGGCGACAACGAGCCTAGTAGACATGACAGGTGGCAATCAAAGGGGCGGGGCGTATGCTGGCCGTGAAGCCAGCCTCCGCGCCGTTGGCCGCCACCAGCCACGCATGCATGCAGACAGTTCAACCATTGCTCGGAAGGCAGGCTTACAGACCAGCTGCTCAGCAAAGCTTTCTGGCTGCCCACCTCCCACCCAGACACCGCCGGCGCCACCGAAGGCCAGCTGCGCATCGTGCGCGGCCCCACGCCCGGCATGGGCACCCTGCAGGTGGGTACGCAGACTCACGCACAGGCGGCGCATACGCCCATCTAGTGCGCAACGAGCAAAGCCCGCCCGTACGCCCCGCATGCACGCACCCCGAGCCGCTCATCTACTCGGCACGGCACGCACGCATGCACGGCGCGGCTCCCGCCCTCCTTCCCTCCCTGCCACCCCGGTACATCCCCGCCCGCCCGCCCTTCCGCCCTACCTCAGATGTGGTACGGCGGCACCTGGATGCACCTGAGGGGCTCATACTTTGACTGGCGGGACGCAAAGGTGCGCCTCAGCCGTGGCGCAGGGCGGGGCATGTGCATGGTTTGCGTGCCCTACCTATGCCTGCTGGCGGGGGCCGCATAGCACCGCCCGCTCGTGAGCTGGCCGTGCGACCGAGGGGCACCCGCCCACCACACACGCCAGCTCCGACCGGGACGCCAGCTAGTTACCGAGAGAAGCCACGGGTCCCATGCACGCCAGCTGCCCGGCAGTTGCTGCGGGCGGGCGTACTCGACGTGACGCGCGACGGGCTGCTGTTGCTGCGGCTGTGGTTGCTCGCAGGTCGCGTGTCGCCAGCTGGGCTACACCTCCGGAACCGCGGTACGACACACGGCAGGGATCGCTCTCGTGCATGTGACGTTGAGCGGCTGCCGTGTGCCGTGGCCGTGCTGGCTAGTTGCGTGGATTTGCATGCTGGCTGTGTGTGCTAGCGCCTGGCGCCTTGCTACAGACGATGCTGCGCGCAACATGTAGTCGTGTGCGGGTGGCGCTGTGTGCGACCCACGGGCCTCGCGTCATGACGCTGGCGCCTGGCGCCCAGTGCGCCCAGTGGGGCGACAGAAGCACTGACCACATCCTGATGTGTGGTGCCGCTGATGAACCTCCCTCCGGCCCCAGATCCCGAGCTCAGGCCTTTTGAACGGTGTGCAGTCCTGGGCGCCCGTCCTGGAGCATGGCTTCAACTGCCGCTGGAATGAGACCAGCTTGCTCAGCTGCGCGCGCGCCTATGCCAGCCCCTATGTAAGCACGCATGGGCGCGCCTTGTGCGAGGGTCTGAGCGCAGGTTTAAGTTTAAGCTTAAGGAGGGAGGGGATGCGTGGATGGATGCCTCTGCCCCGCCCGTGGATGCCTCCAAGCTACCTCCGTGTTGCACCTCCACTGCAGGAGCTCACTTACGCGTACCCGTCCGACTACGACGAGGTGCGGCAGTGCGGCCGGGCATGGAACATAGAGGGCATGGGGGGATGGGATAGGCAGGGCATAGAGACATGCAAGGCATTGACCGAGGGCGCGAGGGCAGGGAGCGGAGCCGTGCGCCTGATGATGTGCATTGCTGGTACGCATGCACAGCAGCCACATCCGGCACATCCAACAAACACAGGCATGCACCTGCCACTGGTCCATAACCCCGTGGGCCCTCACCCACCCACACGTAGGCTGCCGGCGTCGAGTGTTACAACGGTGGGTGCGCGGCTTGCGTTGGACGAAGGACGTGCAAATGCGCGCAGCGGGCGTGTACGCCCTGTGCCAGATAGGCGGGAGCGCGGGCGGGTGCGGACGACCTGGCCAGCAACCAGCCAGCGATGCGTGCGCACGCGTGTCATGCCAGGCGGTATCAAGCGGCGCCGGCGCCGGGAATCTGGGTTCGCTTTGAAGGAAGGAAGACCGTAGACGCAGGTAGCCCACAAGCCCGCGGCTTGCTTAATGATTGATCCATACCCTCCATTGACGAGCGGCGGCCCGTCCGCTGGCTTGTCTACTGACTCTGCCCACGCACGGCGCTGCGCCAACAGAGACGGCTGGCACCACCGGGGCGCTGAGGCTGGCCCGCGGCCCCACACCAAACGTCGGCAACGTCGAGGCAAGTTAGCGGCTGACTTGGGAGGACGATTGACACAAGGACGGCTGAGGGTGGCGGCGACGGGCTGCTTACTGCCGGCCTGGGGACCGCCGCGAGCATTTGCTTGAACACGCACGGCAGACAACGAAGTCGCCGCGCCCATTCCTTACGAGGAGCGAATGATGAGGGAGCCTCAATCTTCAAGGCAGCACGCCGCACCTGCCAGCAGCAAGCCTTCGTACGTGCGTGCGCGTGCCCCACATGCCCCTACCTGCAGGTGTGGTACGACGGCTCTTGGGGCGCCATCACCGGCAGCGGCACCTGGAATTGGCGTGGCGCCAGGGTGGTGTGTCGCCAGCTGGGCTTCGTCACGGGCCGGCCGCTGCACGTGTCGCCTTTTGGGCCGGGCCGAGGTGCGTGTGGTAATACGATAGAGGAGTAGCCGGCGCCGCGCGCCGCTGAAGGGCTAGCTGGCTCATGGCCTTCGTCCGAGATCCACTTTGCGGCTCTCCTGCCTATCCCCCGCGTGTCTGGTTGCTTGGCCGCAGGACCTATCTGGCTTGGCGGCATTCAGGTACGGCTGGGCCCCTGCGTCGCTACGTGTCATACACGAGGCCATACTAGTCAAGTCATCTATGTATGTACCCCGCACGGCACTGACACGTCTTGCGCGGACGACATCAATGTTTACTCGTTCCCGCTTCGTTCCCCGCCGCTTTGCCCCCGCTTTCTCCCCGCCCGTGTCCCTGCCCAGTGCTCCGGCTCCGAGGCGCGGCTGGTGGACTGCTCTCGCTACGACTGGTCTGAGTCCCACAACGGCGGCCGCCACGATGACGACATCGGCGTGGCGTGCAGCAACGGTGCGCGGCGCGCTGAGGCGGGGCAGAGGGGCCTGCTGCCACCAGCGCACATACAGATGGCGGGAGCAGACCCGGCCGCCGCATGACTGGATTGCAGCCGCGTTCGTTGTCACATCCTTCAACACGTATACCACATCTCCGGTCCCCTTGACCCTTGTCCCGCCGTACGCGCCCTCTGTGATCCCCCAGAGCCCGACCCCGAGGTCGGCGCTGTGAGGCTGGTGGGGGGCGCCGCGCCCCATACGGGCCAGGTGAGCCTGGGAGTTTGCTTTTGAGGCAGGGTGCCGTGGGTGCTCGCTGCTGGTCGTAGATTGGATCAGGGACAGAGATTGTCTGGCAAGGTGGCGTGCACGAGTGAGCAGGGTGGGCACTGCGTCCAAGCCAGCTGGCTAGCGGCTGCCCGCTGTGTGCCGACGCAGCTGCCATTGCATCCATTGCAGTTGCTTGAATGCGCAGGCAGCAGTTGTTGCGGTGACGCCCAGTCACGTTCGCCACACGCATTTGTGTGTTTGCACTCACATCCTCGCAGGTGCAAGTCTTCTATGGAGGCTCGTGGGGTGGCGTCTGCGGCCGATACTACTTCACACCTGGTTCCGCAGCCGTCGTGTGCAGGTGTGGGCCGGCGGGGCCGCGCTCTGCTATGCTTGCATGCAAGAGCAGATCACAGGCTACGGGCCACGTGCTCAATCGATACGGCCAAACAAACTGCGGGCGGCGGGCTACCGCCTCCATGGATGAGACCCCTGCGGTGGCCAACTCAACACATGGCTGCCCCGCCGCTGTCCGTGTAGTTAATCCTCCAATCGTCAATGCGAGCAGCTTCCTCCGTCGTCAGGACCGTACCTTGCTGCCCCGCACCTCCCTACCCAACGCAGGCAGCTAGGCTACTCGGGCGGCCGGGTGCTGGCCGAGGCGGTAGCGCCCGGCCCCGAGCCGCAGGGCCTGCTCAGCAGCCTGCTGGGGCCCATATGGCTGGGCGGCCTCTCCTGCGGCGGCAACGAAAGCCGCATCGCACAGTGCAGCCCGCAGTACCAGGACGTGAACTGTGAGTTGCTGCAGCAGCTACACTAACCAGTGAGCGAGCGAGCGACAGCATGCAGCACCGACCGATCAGCGACTGGGGCTGGCTTGACGTGCGTGACAGCCGCCAGTCATTGCTGCTGCAACGCGCTCCCGCCCAGCATATGCCGGGGCCAACAGGGTCTTAACTTGCTCTGGTCCAACCTTCCATACGTCGGCTGCCCGCATGCTTCGTAGGGTGCTCCACCCTGGTCGATGTTGTCTCGGTCTCCTGCTACACATGTGAGCACTGCTGCAGAGGGCAGCGCATCGCTTCTTATCGCCTGCTGCTGGAGTACTCGCAGCTCGCGGCCGCTAGCCTATAGTTTCTTGGGCTCCCGCCTGTATGTATTATCGGGTCCGACCTGCGCCCTCTCCTGCATACCATGCATGCACATATGGCTCGCTTGCCCGCCCGCAGCGCCGCTACCGGCCTCCGGCAGCCTGCGGCTGGTGACGCAGCTCAGCAACGGCAGCCTGACCGTGGGCGGCAGCCGGGGCATGCTGCAGGTGCTGCGCAACGGCATCTGGGGCTCGGTGCTGCAAACTGGGTGAGAGGGGAGGGAGGGAGGCCATGGACGGCAGAACCCCTCTTCTAATCACAGCAGCTTGCTGCGGAGCTTGCTTACTGCTGCTGTGGGCGAATTTCTACATAATGCTGATGTCGGTTCTGGCACGCCGGTGGTGACGATGGTTGAACAAACGGAAGCTATATGTATGTATGCTTGTCTCACCGGCATGCTGTGCTTCTTGCCTGGTCTTGCAGTTTTAACTGGCGGGCAGCCAGGGTGGCTTGCCGGGAGCTTCGCTTCACCGACGGCCGCGCCGTGACCTACTCAGCCTACGGGCGGGGTGCGTTACACCCTCTGAGTATTGTTTTGTTGCTATAACCAGCTATGTTTTTTCCATTTACTGACACCGCGTCTGATCCTCAGTTGTCTTGTTCGCCATGCATGCACGGCGCCTCACTTGTGTCGTCTCCGCCGCCTGACCCCAGGCGATGGCGACCCCATCTGGTTGCGCGTCTCGTGCCTCGGCAACGAGAGCCGGCTTGTCAGCTGCGACCAGACCGAGTGGTACGATGGCAGCTGGGTCAACAACGCAGGCGACAACAACGGCCTGGCTGGACTGGCGTGCACCAACGGTATGTGTGAGGCGAGCAGCAGCGGACGTGGGCGCGTGCGCCCGGCAGTCAATGCACGCAGCCAGTTAGCCGGTTGGACCCGTGCAAGTGGTTTGGGGGCTCACGCATATAACACGTGCTTTGTAGCAGCCCACAGCATGCATACGAGTGGGTGCAATGAATCGATAGAGCGACGTTGGTCATCTATGCATGCGCCCACCACCTGCAAGCTTCAGCCTTACTTACCGTTGTGGCCCGGCCAAACCACCAACGTGTCTCCAATTGTTGACTGCAGGCACCGTGCCCGCAGCCGGCAGCATTCAGCTGGTCGGGGGCCCGGGGCCGTGGGCCGGGCGGCTGGAGGTTTGGACGACCGAGGGCGCGTGGGGCACTGTGTGCGGCAACCAGCAGCAGCAGCGCGGGCTGCTCATGGCCCGGGTGGCCTGCAGGCAGATGGGGTACAGCGGAGGAAGGTGAGGGCCGGGCGGGGACCAGTTGTGGGAGGGCGGCATGCGGGAAACAAGGGGTCTGTAGTTGTTGTCATTCCGAAACGGCGCGTGCATTATGGTGCATCCCAAACGCAGGCTCGTGGGCTCCTCGGTGTTCGGACGTGGCGCGGTATCGCAGGTCGGTGGGACATGCATGCATGCCAGGCAGACCGCCACCCACACGTACGACTTCAGCCCCTAGCTAACCACACGAGCTCACACACAAGCAACTGCTAGCATGGCATGCCACTGCCGTGTCGCACATTGGCTTTGCAAGCCTGTGTCCACGGACGACGGCTGCTGCTGCCCCACCCTCCCGTGTCCGCGTGGACGCCAGCGGACGGCAAGGGGCGCACCCGCATTACGCCCGCCATGTGCGAATGCCCTGCCACGCCGACGCAACCGCACGTCCCGCTGCCCTGCCCCCCCGCCGGTGCCTGTCTGTGCCACGCACGCAGCCCATCTGGTACAACGCCATTAGCTGCAGCGGCACCGAGACCCGGCTGAGCGCCTGCGAGGCGTCTCCCTACGACGCCAGCTACTGCTCCAGCAACCACGTGGAGGACGTGGGCGTGTGGTGCGACCCCACAGCAGGTGGGAGGGCGGCCGGGCAGCCATCTGCGGGCCAATCAGGCAGAGTAGTCGGATGCGCAGTCCCACAAGCGTGGTAGCGGATGTGTGATCTGTTGTGTTCGCCATAGACGGAAAGTGTGAGGGTATTCGTGGCCTTTGCCGCCCACGCGCGAGTGCCGCACCCACCCTTGTTGTCCATTTAACCACGCGTAACGCGAGTGTGGCTGGGCGCCTTTTAAGATTGCTGCACCTCAAGATTGATGCCACATTGGCTCGTCATGCGCCCGCACGAACGACGATGTGTCGCCCCCGCTGCTTATATTATGATGTGTGCTGCTATCGTGCGAACGCAGTGGCCCAGCCTGCCGATGGCTCCCTGAGGCTGACGGGCGGCCCTGGACCCTGGTCGGGGCGGCTCGAGATTGCGTACCGCGGGGTGAGCGGACGGCGCGGCATAGGGATTCGGGAGCAAACGTAGATGGTCGCTACTGAAGTGTCTTTAGCCAAGCGCATGGATGCTCGCTCGCTGAGCTGCAACTCTAGTTGTGCGCAACCCATTGCCGTGCTCATGAGCCAAGCGCCCGCCTGCCAACCCGCTTCCTACCCCCGCCGCACTGCCGTTTCGTGGCCCCTGCGCGCACGCACGCACGTCCAGGAGTGGGGCTACGTTTGTGCAAACACCTTCAGCACCAGCAACGCCCAGGTGAGGGTGCACTAGGTGCAGGCCGTGCGTAAGTAGTCCGGCCAGCTGGTGGTAGGTGGCTGCCGGCAGTGCAGACACGGCAGCCCAGCCAGAAGGCAGCAGGGCTGCGTGCGCTGTTTGTTATGTAGCAGCTGGGTGGGGGCTCGCACCCAGCGCAGCGCTGTCGCCCCCCCCTGCGTGGTCGTCGCTCGCTGGATTGCGCTGCTGTGGGCAGGCAGCGCCCGCCTGGGGATGTGCCGTGAGGCAAGCATGTAATCGCACACTTCGCGTCTGCGCTCGTCCGTTGCTTCTTCGGCGCACACACCGAGCAGCGCCATACAACACACGCCCCGCAGGTGGCCTGCCGGCGGCTTGGATACTTCGGCGGCCGGCTGGGTCTGGAGGCGGGGCCCTTTTACGACGTCAGCACAGGGGTGCCCTCCCTCTACAGCGACACGCCGCTTAGCCCGCTCGCCTACAACGCGTCCTGCAACGGCACCGAGGCCGCCCTGACGGCCTGCCCGGGCTTCGCCTGGTCTCGAGCCTGCAGCCCCGACGGCGGCTGGTGGGACAATGCTGCGGCGACCGTCATGTGCAGCCCGCAGCCGAGCGGTGAGGCCGCCCGCTGCGAGTGCATGCCGCACGCATATCTAGCTAGCCAATGTAATCACCGCCGTGGAGCCGTTGAGACACACTGACGCTTGCTCACGTCAGCAACTACGGCTCAAGTATCTCGCTACGGCTCCATGCCCGCCGGGCGATTGCGCTTCACGTGCATGCGCCGGCAGCTACACTGGGCCCGGGTGCGGGATCTTGCTGCGTCGCCCCTACCTGCTGGGTGCGCGCGCTGGACAGTGACCGCCGATGCTCGCTGGGCGCGCAGTCCGCTGCGCACCTGCCGCCTAGCCTGCCCATGTATGTGCCACGAGCAGGGACAAACAAACAGACCTGATGATGAGCGTATCTGACCAGTACCCTGCGCTCATTGGATGGTTGCCGCTTGCGTGCATGCAGGCGTGCTGGCCATCCGTGATGTTGCTGCGGGCACGCAGGAGGCCTCCAGGACGGGCAACACGTATGGGGTGCGTGAGATGGTCTGGCCTTGGTATTTCGCACGCGCAGGAGCCACGACACCTCGGATGCTGCCGTTCCGCCGCGAGGCCAAGCCAGCCGCCCGCTAGCTGCCACCCAACCTGGCCCGCCCATTGCGGCGGGCCTCCCATTGCTGACCCTGCGGGTTTTCGCGCCCCCGCTGGGCCTCACCTGGTCGCACTGAACAGGCGGCCGCCCTGAGGGCTTCACACCAGGCGGCAACCCCACGCATCTGAGCCTTACATCGCCTGCGCCTGTGTTACCCCACCACAGGGCCCGCTGCTCTGCCCCGATGACTCGCTGCCGCTTGGCTTCACAATCTCGCTGGACAGCGTCCCAAGCTACGAGCTCACTTCCTCGGGCAGCAACGACAGCTATGGCGCGCTCGGCCTCCGGTTTGCGTGCTACCAGGCGAGCGCGGGGCCGTACGTGCTTACCTGATCTGCCTCGCTGACTGACAGAGGCGTATCAGCACATACGCAATCGACCTGGCATGCATGAACTACTTAGATGGTGACTGAGGTAGTAGGTGCCTCGCATGTAGCTAGCTGCGTGCCTGGCTCCCTGCCACCGCTGCCTCTGCCGCTGCCCCTGGGCAACTCGCCTGCAGGATGGGCTTACTCATCTAGCTATGGGCCACTGGGGGCAGCGAACCTACCCAGTGCCCAAGCCAAAGCGGTGGCAGCTTCCCCTGTCGCTGCCTTTGATCATTTGCCGCTGCCCTACCTTGAGGTGGCATCTGGATGCCCTTGCATTCCCAACGCCTGCAGGATGGGCTGCCCCTCGCGCAGCTGGAGCCCTCGTTGGATTGGCCCTATAACCAGGGCAGCTGGAGCAGCAACCGCACCTGCGCGGTGACCAACGTAACAGCAGGTGTGCGATGGGGCGCGATGATGTGACAGCGTGAAATGGCATAATACACGGTGCACAGACATGACAATTTTGCAAGGGAGAGTGCACGTGGACGGACCTCCGGCGGCCCCAACTAACACGCCTTGAATTCAACTCCGACGCCACGCACGCAGGCATGCCCTACTTCACGGCGGCCCGGCTGCGCGTGCTGGGCGACAGCGGTGACACCACGTCCCGAATCGACGCACTGGGCATCACGGACGTCGCCTTCCTGTGCAGGTGCGGCCGGGCACGCACATGCGCAGCGCACCATTCATGCAATGATCGCGCGATGATTGCCCACCATCGCCGCGTGCTCTGACGCGGCCGCCGCGACCATACTCTGCACCGCCCTCTGTCTGTGCGCTAACTGGTGCGATGCCCTCCACCCATATGCTGCCATCGCCATGACGCTCCAGTGACGGCCAAAACGTCACCGGTGGCGGCCTCAACTCAGGCACCTGGGCCGCCTGGACGTCCTGCCCCGCCGGCTCGGCCGTGTGCGGGCTATCGCTACGCCACGACCCCTGGAGCTGCTGGGGCGCGCAGGTGCGACTGAGCCGCTGATGGACGAATTGTGTTTGTGGCGGTCAGTTGTGGCGCCGGCGCTTGCTACGCTTGCTTGGCGCTGCACATACAGTTACCCTCATTGTATATATCGCGACATGACCATGTTACAACCTTCCCGCTCAGGATGACTGCGATGACGCCGGCTGGACGGGGCTGCGGCTGCACTGCTGCGCCATTCCCGCTGGTGCGAGGAGGGATCGCAGAATCTCCGGGCCGCACTGCGGCGAGCGAAGTTGCGGGATCCAAGAGATACATCAACGTGTAAGCTGCTGGCTTCGCGCGCGCCCCCTTCCGTAGGCTTTGTGGCTGCCAGGGGCCGTCGCTCCATTCGCCTAGCCGGCGGCACCTCCCCCCGCGAGGGCCGTGTGGAGGTGCTGGCAGCTGACGGCAGCGCCTGGGGCGCTGTGCTTACCGAGGGCTGGGACGCGCGGGATGCGGCCGTGGCCTGTCGCAGCGCCGGCTACTCGTACGGCCTACCAGTTCCGGGTGCCGGCGGCAACCCGGCGTTCGGTCCGTCCCAGCTGCCCTTCCTGCATCGGGCTTACAACTGCACGGTGCGCATTTGTGGGCTGGGTGATGAGAAAGGCCGCGCGCTGCTGGCTTGACTACGCAGTCAGGTTTCATGGCTTGCATCACAACTGTCCACTCCTTTCCAGCGCCACGCCCGCGCAACGTATGGTGAAAGGGCTGTGGGAGGCGCTTCGCACGCCCAACCCCTGCATGCAAAGCCAATACTCGCGCTTTCTACTGCAATGCAATTGCAATTTGTATGTGTTATGCGCGCCGTTTCCAAGCTTGTTTACGTGCTCCGCTTGGCCGCCGTGCAGGGTGCTGAAGCGTCGCTGCAGGCTTGCCCATGGAATGCGCCGCAATACCCGCTAGAGAGCTATGGCCTGTATGAGACCGGCGGAGTCATCTGCTTCACAGGTGCGTGATGCCTCGCTGCGCTAGGCTTGGCTGACGCACTCGTACCACATTGGTACATTCCAAACTAAGCCGCAACCCACGCAGAGCCGCTACCCCCGCCGGGTTCCGTCCGCCTGGCTAACCTGGGCGGAGCGTACGGTGGCATTGCCGGAAGGTGAATGATGTTTTGATGCTTCGGGATTTAAGGAACTGAACGCCGTAGGCACGCTTGGTGTGTGGAGCCTCGCTTGCTGGCGCGTAAACGTCAGCGCAGATAGAATGATACAAACGCCGCGGTGCAGGCGCGGTGCATGTTGTCCAGTGATGAGTGGTCTGGGGCCGGGCTGGCGTCAATCAACAATCACAACGTTTGGGACATGCGTGTACGCCAATGCATGAATCAAGGATCCGTCCAGCCGACCGCCCTGATTAAATGGCACCCATCCCACAGGCTGGAGGTTTTCTGGGACTATCGCTGGGGCTCTGTGAATGAGTACACCAGCGACACGCCGTGGACCAACAAGGAGGCCACCGTGGTGTGCAGGTGAGCGGTGGGCGCATGTTGGGCACCCCTGCGGCACGGGGATGCACGTATGTGGGCGTGAGCCACAATTGCAGGCCGCCGGCAGAGCAGTAGGCGGCTGTGCATTGTCCCCTCAGCGCTTTCTTCCTGGCTCAGGCCGGAAACTTGGCCCAGAATGAACGAATCGTGCGCATGCTCCGCATGCTTTCTGCATCTCCATTGCCGCCGTGCCGTGGCCGCATACCAATAACACCATCCAATCACTGCGCCGCTGCTGCTCATTGCTTCAGATCGCTGGGCCACCGCTGGGGCTATGCAGCCTGGGCCCGGCACCTCGCCCTCGCCTCACAGAGGGTGCCGCTCGTGGCCTCTGGGCTGGACTGCGTAAGTAGCGCTTCGTATTGATGCCATGGCGTCCTGCGACCGTGTATCTGTGCGCGCCAACGCACGACGGCATTGCTCATGCCCACACAATCACGCCTGGAGCCAATCTGTCCGCTGTCTGCTCGCGGTGGCCCGCCCTTGTGCACTGCTGATCCTATCCTGCCCTCCCTGACGCCTCGCCCTGTGGATGCATGCGAAGATTGGCAACGAGACATCACTGCTGCAGTGCCAGTCGGCGCCCGCCGCGGGCTTCCGTGTTCGCGACGACCTTCCTGATCACAGCTACGACGTCGCCGTGGTCTGCACCAACGGTACGTCGTGGTTATGCATGAAACACGGTTACATATTCTACCAAGAATGAACGAAAGGACGGAAGCGCGCAACCACACTTTGTTGCCCACGGCCTCGGCCAACACGGCCCACACACGCACGCAGACACCATGCCGGCCTATGGCTCAGTGCGCTTACGGTCGGGGGCGTCGGCGAACGAGGGGTAAGCGTACCTGCTGGGCATGCCAGGGTCTATATTCTGGATGAGGGTGCTGCCCGTAAACCCGCTTTCCCGTACGTAACCCCATACCTGTTGTACCTGTTGGGCATAGCTCTGCTGCTCACCATGTATGCTGTGTGCATGCGGCGCATGCGTGCCGGGCGCAGTGCCGAGCGCACCTGATGGATGCATGCGCGCATGCGGTCATAGGGGCCTTGGATAGATGCGTGGCCGTGGAGGCCAGCCACGCACGGCCGCCACTAGGCGCCACCCCCGCCCTATCGTGTTCACCGATGGTCCCTGCTGACGCATGCACACACATACGCGCACAGGCAGCTCGAGGTGTTCTTCAACCACACCTGGTCGACCGTGGCCACGACCAACGACTGGAACAACCCCGACTACCCCGACAGCTGGGACGAGCAGGATGCGAGGGTGCGTCCATGCACGCACAGCGACCGTTCGCTTGCCATGGGCTCACCGGCAGGGGCCCGCCCGCCTACTGACGCTAGGTTTATGTATGCATGTCCTGCCGCCTCACCTGATACATGCTGGCCTGCTTGCGTCCACTCTCCTCACCGCCACCGTCCCCTTAGGTGGCGTGCCGGCAGCTCAACTACAGCAGCGGCGCCCCCGTGTCGGGCCCTGCCTGGGCCGAGCTGCCCGATCCCGGCGTGGGATACAACGCCGGCTACCGCTTTGCGTGGCTGTCGCGCCTGAGGTGCAGGTAGGCGAAGGCCGAAACGGACGGGGCAGCTATCAAGCCTTGCGTCGCATCGGCTGCGGACGAAGGCCAGCGCCAAGCAATGCGAGCAGGCCAGAAGTGGTCGCTTCGTTTCTGCTGCTTGCTGTAACGACCGGCGGACGACTTTGCGTGCCTGCCTGCTGGACCGACCGCAGCGGCAACGAGTCTGCCCTGGTCCAGTGCGCCAACAACACCTACCTGCAGCCGCAGTGGGCCGGCCGCCTTGTCGATGCGTCCGTCGTGTGTAGCTCAGGTGAGGCGCACGCGCATCTACGTGGGTGGACCTTACTGCGTTGCTTGGCAAGCAAGGCGCAGGCATGCTGGCATGCAGGCATGCAGGCATGCACGCATGCACTCATGCACGCATGCACGCATGCACGCATGCACGCATGCACGCATGCACGCATGCACGCATGCACCTTCGCTGCTGGCATTGCGCCCAGGAAGTTGAGCTGTCGCTGTGCCCCACATCGCACACATCCCACCTCCCCCAGAGCCGCCCCCCGCCACCGGCTCGCTACGCCTGGTGGGGGGCGCGGCACCCCACACGGGGCGGCTCGAGGTGGCTGCCAGCGGAGCCTGGGGCGGTGTGGACGGCTCGGATGGCTCCTGGGGCTGGCCCGAGTCGCACGTGGCGTGTCGTAGCCTGGGCTTCAAGAGTGAGCGGGGAGGGATGCAGGCGCGCGTTTAGCGCTTCGAGGTATCGAGAGTGTTCTGGAATTCTCGCGGGAATTCCATAACAACGGTCTTACGCCATGCGTCTCGCCCAAAACCGCTCAGCATGCCTCCATCCCTGCTCCGAACGCAGGTGTAACGGAGTACCGCTTTGGGACTGGCGCACCGCCCCGGGCGCTACCGGTGCTGCTGTCGGGCGTTCAATGCACCGGCAACGAGACGAGGCTGTCTGATTGCAGCAACGGCTCCAACTACACGGCCGCATCGGCTGGCAGCCTCGACCAATTCCTACGACCCATCGTGGCGTCGCGATGGGTGCTGCTCACCTGCTCTGCAACAATAGAGCCACCGCCACTGCTGACGCTCCGTCTGACGGGTACGCCCGTGCCCTACATCGGGCGCCTCGAGGTGCGATCGAGGGCTGGTTCTGTCTGCGAGCAGGGGCAAAGTCGTTAGTGCCGGCTGCAGTCTGCCGTGCACTTAATATGTCGTGACTCGCCTTGCCATACATACGTACGTCTTGACCTCCGCACCGCTCAGGTGTGGTGGCGCGGCACCTGGGGCACCGTGTCGAGGGATGCTGACGGCAACGGATACGATTGGGGCGAGCGCGGCTGGGGCGCCGCCGAGGCAGCCGTGGTCTGCAGGACGCTGGGTAGGTGTCCCAACGGTCCTGAGCTAGCGAGGCGCAAGTGACATGTGACAGCACCGCCTGTACTATTTGCGATCTGACAAGCAAAAGCGACCCAATCATGCCGTGAATGCCCATGCATTGCCATCACAAATCCCAGGTTACGAGCCCTTGTACGCGTGGAATGCATCTCTGCCTCTGGCTGGCAACGGCTATGCGGTGAGCGTATCGGTTGCCTCTAGCATACAACCCGGCCAGCCGCCGGTGCTCACCATCCCAAGCACTCAGTCGCTTGTATGTTGGCATCCATACCTGTGGCGCCAATCGACCTTACTTGATCCCTGCCCATGACGACACTCCATCCCGCGTCCCCGCCCTCCTCCACCGTTCCTGCCTGCACTGTGCAGCTGCCTCTGCTGCAAGTTCCCATCTTCCTGCGCAACGTGTCGTGCGGCGGCGACGAAGGCAGCCTGTGGGAGTGCTCAATGCGAGGGCCCGCCTTCCACTACCAGAGCACACAGGACGAATCCGCCTCCAACCCCGCTTGGTGGCACCGCTACGATGTGGGCGTGGCGTGCGCACCGCCCTCCAACAGTGAGCCATCAGTCTGGCGGCAAGGGCAACCGCCGGTCGCTTGATTGTCTACTGATCTGCAGCAATGCTCGTTGTGTGTTATGCTCAGTGCTGGCCATGTGGTCCCTCATTCCACTCCAGGCACCATCCGCTCGCCGCCACCACGTCCACCCGTTCCGCCACCGCGGCCCTCGCCACCACCCAGTCCCAATCCTCCCTCGCCGCCGCCGCCGTCTCCAAACTCGCCGCCTCCTAGCCCGATGCCCCCGCCGAGTCCTCCGAGCCCCAAGCCACCAAAGCCCCCGCCTCCTTCCCCGCCACATCCCCCATCGCCGCCACCCAACCCCGCGCCCTCACCACCTCTGCCCTCGCCCCCGCCCTCACCGCCCAGCCCGCGCCCCTCGCCACCGACGCCGCCAGCACCGCCCCCGCCCCCGCCCCCTCTGCCCGATTTCACTCTGTCGCTGGTGGTGCCTTCGGTCCTGCCGCTGGGGGGCGGCAGCCTGACGCTCGTCGGGCGGTACGACATTGGCGACGCCGGGGCCGCCGGAGTCACCTTCACGTGTGCCTTCACGCTCAGCAATCCTCAAACCAGTACCACCACAACCTCCAATGCCACGGTGCGGTTGATCTCGCACGCTGCACTTCTGCGAGCTGACCGGGCTTGAGTTACCTCCAATCAAGGCCTGACCTGCCTGTAAACTGGATGTTCATCTGACAAACGCAGGCGGTGCGGCCCTCGGCCTCTGCAGTAGTCTGCACCGCGCCTCCCGCCGCTGCGGCCGGGTCCCGCCTTCAGCTGCGGCTCATCCGGACGCCCTCCCGCTTCGGCATGGGTGTCAACGGTTCCGAGATCGCAGCGTACGCGGACGACCTCATGTGAGCGAGATATATATATATATATATATATATATATATATATATATACATACTATGTATGTGTATACGTACACACACACACATATATATATATTTATAACAATTAACAATTTTGTGCTTCAGCACCCCACGTCCAGCGTGTTCCAACTTCACGGCAGCCGCTGAGTGCCACTCGCTCGCTCCTCCGTTCCACAGCTACTACGGCCCCTGCCCCGCGGACTGTTCGGGCAAGGGGCTGTGCCGCCTGGGTGCCTGTTCCTGCAACGACGGCTGGACCGGCAGCGACTGCTCCCGGCCGCTGCCGTTCTTTGCTATCAAAGCGGTTGCCGGTGAGCCCGTTTCCGTAGTTTCCGGCGGAAAACAGCAACCGCCGTTTACGGATTGCGTTGCACCACCCGCTGCAGTCCTATATATGCCACTCCTTTGCACCATGATCGCAGGTGTTCCTGCGGCTGGGGCGACCTTGACGCTGGTCGAGGGCCGGCCCTGGAGCGCTGCCGTCACCTTGGTGGACACATCAGTCAGCGCGACGTTCATCCTGAGCGAAACCAGCGGACTTGCAGTGCTTGGTTTGACCGTGAACCCCACCACCGGCCAGCTGACCTGGCAGCCTGAGGTGCAGCCGCCAGACTTCAGCGGCACCGCTCTGCCCGTCACCCTGGCGGCCATCTCCTCCGACGGCCGGGTCACATCCTTCTCCTTCTTCATTGCTGCCATACCACTGTACGGCATTGCAGAGTTCCGCTTCGTGGATGCGAGCGGAGGCCGGGTGGCGCCGGGCGGCCGCGTGCGGCTGTCCGGCCGCCTGGGCGTGCGGCCCCAAGCCGTGGCGGCTGGCGTGGCGCAGAGTGAGTGCCGGCCTGCACACCGTGGCCCGCAGCTGCAAGCGAGGGTTTGCATAACGGTTGTCGCGGCTGCGGCTGTTGACAGTTGGCGGCTTTGCTAGCTATCGCCAGCACCTCAGGTGGACAAACCGGCGTCCGTTTTACTCGCCCACCTGCACTCCCCCATTTTATCGCGCCGCCAACCATGCAGACACTTCCCTTGCTGGGCGGCCAGTCCACATCTTCATCCGGGACGCCGCATCCGACGGCAACAGCAACGGTGGCGGCTTCTTGGAGCTGCCTGCAAACGCAAGCGGCGCCAACGGCACTTTCGCAGCAACCTGGCTTGTGCCGCCCAGCGTGCGAGGGTACGGCACTGCGCGCACTGCAACCTACCTTCAGCACCTGATTGTATATAACCAACTGCTTTCGCAATACATGCATGCGTGCGCTCGAGGTGCTGGATATACACTCTTCTGCAAGGACGCGGGTCCAGCTGACCTAGCTGACCCACATAGGGCGTAGGGTACATGTGTGGATCCCAGCCGGCATATCCATGATTGCCGCACGGGTCTTGAAGTCGCTCGTTTTTTTGCGGACCAAGACCTCATGCGTGCCCCCACCGGTCCCCTCGCCCTCGCACTCCGCTGCCACAGCGCCCATGACGTATTTGCGCTGCACCCAGTAGCCCGCCTCGACCCAGCCCAGCCGGCGGCCCCCGCCAACGGCACCGTGCTCCCCCAGCGCCGCCTGCGTCTGGATGTGCCCTTCCTGGCTGCGGCCCTCAACCGTAGCCAGCCGGCCATCAGCCCGCGATACACGCTGCCCACGGTGGTCCTGGCGCCCGAGACCAGCATCGAGCTGCCAGTGCTGGCAACACTGACGGGGGCCATCGAGGTGAGGCTCCGTCGCTGCTGCTGCACGCTGGGCCACGCTAGCTTGGGTCCATTGGTCCTGCCGCCCTGCTGCCGTGCCTCTGGGCGCCACCAGAGTGCGCGTGTTGCTCAGCGCCCACGTTCGGCTTGCTACGGTGCACCTGCTGCCGTTTGCGTCGCCCTGGATGGCTGGAGGTCGCTCGGTCCATCTCTGTTGTTTGTGAGTTGGTGGTCGCTCGTGTCATGCTTGTCCCCGCTATTCAGGACCTGCTCGCCCTCAATGCTTCCACTATGGTCCGCCTGGTGACCTGGTCAGGCGGCACCCTGCCGTCCCTCAACGTAACGGCCGGCCGCAACTCAGCCCCCGTGCCTCTCTGCTCCGGAGCCGCGCCGCCGATGGATATGTGCTCGGGTATAGCAAATTCATCCGCTGCTTCAGCCCCGGGCGTGGCTGACCTCCGCCTTCGCCTGGGATCATCACTATCGGTTTACGCCGGCTCGGCCGAATTCGAGGTGGGCTGCGACCGTTTGTTGCGGGTCGATAAACTTAGTTAATCCTACCTTCTCTGCATCCCCGCTGCACAGTAGCCGTCCCAGCTCGTCGCGTGCCTATCGCCACCTGCATCCGCAGGTGTCCCTGGTGCTGGTGGGCGGGGTTTCCGGCGCATCTACCTCCCTCCAGCTGCGGGTGCTGGTGGAGGCCGCTGTGGCACTGCTGGTGACGGACCCCCCGAATGGTGCCCTGGCCGTGGTTCTGCCGCCCGGGGGAGCGACGATTGTATCAATCACCATCACCAACAGGGGCAACGTCGCGTCGGGGTGAGTGGTCAGCTGCGCGCTAATTGCGTTGCCTGTTGGGTTCAGCCGGCTAGGTATCGACGATGCATTTACACCCGCCGCCCTTGCTGCCAGGTCCCTCTTCCTGCCACAGCCGCCATCTGGCCACTGGTTTGCCCCCATCACTCGGCTGCCGCTGCCTCCACTCGCCCCTGGAGCCTCCGCACTGCTCGAGTTCCGCATTGCCACTCCCATCGGCGCCGCGCTGGGGACGCGCTTAACAGGCAGCGCCTCCCTCACGGCCGGTAGCGATGGGGCCGCCGGGTCAGTGCCGCTGTCCCTGGAGCTGGCAGTGGCCGCGGAGCCGTACGGCACCCTTGAGGTCAGCAAGTCGCTGGCTCACGCACATCGCATGTGATACATGAGGCGCACATACTGCACGTGATATAATAAGGCGGCGAGCAGCGCACAACCATGATGTCCTAGATGGCCTCCCATCTTTCCTGCCTCGCATTGCGACGAGCCCTGCCCGGGGTCTCCCTACCTTCCTTCCAAACCCGGCTATCCTACCTGCCCCAGGTCACTGTGGTGGATGAGTACACAACCTATGACCCGGCCTCGCCCAACGTGGCAGGAGCCCGGCTGCTGCTGCGGTCGCAGAGCACGGGTGCCATCGTGGCGAGCGCTGAGGTGGGTATCGGAACGGACGCGACGGCAGTCAAGCGCAGTGGGCCAAACCCCACCAGCCCTGCCCCCGCCCCACGCTGCCCCGCCTCGCAGACCAACATCACCGGCGTCGTGGTCTTTCCCAACCTGACAGCTGGCTACGCATACTCGGTGGACGCGTTCTCACCAAAGCACGCAGCCGCCACCAGGACCGTCACAATCACAGGTACGCTGGTGGCTGATGGCTCGTCGCTGCCAGCTGTCGGGTGCGTGGGCGTACGTGTGGGGCATGCGGGATCCAGGTGCGTTTGGGGCTGCTGTGTGCGCGGCAAACCACAGCGGCCAGCGGGGTACGAAATAGAAATAGAAATAGAAATGGTTACAACGCGGCCAGCGGGGTACGTAGGCCTGCGAGCTGCTGAGGATGAGGGTAGGTTCTGCAAGGAAGCGAGGCTGGTGCGAGAGATGCGCGGAGCACTTGCTGCTCGCATGTGAAAACCCGCTGGCCCTCTAGCTGCTGCAATTCATCACTCGCTGCCATGCATGCGTGCGCAACCTCGTACACGGCAACGGTATCACGTTTTGGTTACTTGCGTCATTCCACGCAGGCGGCCTGCGACAGCTGCGGCTCTTCATGTCGCGCTCGGGCGTGCGTGCCACGTTCACCGTGGTGCCCACCACCTTCCAGGTCCGGCGCCTGCGTGCCTTACGGATGTTGAATGGGATATGCTGAGCTGCTGGGGATTGAACGGCGGAGCTAAGAGCCGCAATGTGATATGCAGTGCCAGCCTCGAACCTGTGAACTAGCACGATGCCCTACCAATAATGTCGCCCCCAGGAGGAGGTCACGATCGTGGTCAACGTGGAGTTTGTGACATACGTGAGCTAGGGCTCATCGATTGGCGTATGGGGGCTCAACCACTGCAATATATGTACATGTATGCACATATATACATGTAAACACGTATGTACGCCGCTAGCCAAGCGTGGCAGGGAGTGGCTGGCAGTTGGCAATTGGCAATGATACGCCGATTGGGGTCGGGAGACTGACTATTGCCCCCGCCCCAAACCGCCAGGTGCCCATGCCCGTGGTCCGCATGGAGCCAGCCGTGCTGTAAGTAGGGCACTAGCTTAAGCGGCTTAAAATGCGTCACCCGGTTACAGCTTGCCTATCGTTTGTTCTTCTGGCTGGCCTGATTGTTTACCCTTATTTTTGCTTCGTCCTCCCAGCTTCTACGACGACATGATCGCTTCCGGCGCCCAGACCATCCGCCTTCACAACACGGGCCTCGTGGCGGCCTTTGATGTGCGGCTGAGGCTGCCAGCTGACACTCCGGTGCGCACCTCGCAGTCAGAGCACTGGTTGCACTACTGGCAGTCGTCATGAATTGCAGCCAGCAGCTGCCGTGCCGCTGCCCACTATTGACGGCCGCGCCAATGAGAAGCAGTTCAGCAGCCAACAGCCCCGCAAACTCTTTCTCCCCTTGCCATGGCCCCACACCTACCCAAGGTGTACACCATGGAGTTTGTGAGCGCCCGCTGGGAGCGGCTCAACGACACGGCCAGCAACGGCACCGCAGACATCACCGTGCTGCCGCCGGGGCCACAGGCGGATGAGGTAGCGTGTGTTTATTTCGGGGCTTCATATTGCACATGCCTCCGTTCGTTTTGCTGGGTGCCTTCGTTGCTGAAGCCCCTGAATGACCTATCTATCTTGATGCGTAACCCGTTGATGCCGCTTCCAGGCCTGGTACGGCAGCTCAGCATACGCAAGCTCCCACGACTCGCTGGTGCTGCTGGTGGGGCGGCTGCCCGCCATGAGCACCATTGTCGTGGAGCTGGCGGTGGCGCCACGGCTGGTGCAGGCCCTAGGTGGGTGCGACTGGCGAATGCTCTGCACAAGTATCCATCCATTGTTATATCGTGGTGCAGTGTGGGGTCGGTGCAGTGCGGGGTCAAGGGTGTCAGTGCTGGTGTCTCGCAGCTGCCTGCTGGATTACCACGCACATGCACGGTGCGGCCCTCACGAACGCATCCAGGCGGTGGGCAGCTGACACGGCACCGCAGCCACCGCCGCCACCTGCGGGCTCTGCTGTCTGGCGACTGCTGGGACGGCGTGGCGGACCTTGTCTTCAGCGACCCCTGCGACTCCTCCAAGGACTCGGTTGGCTCCGCAGCCTCCATCACCAGCAGGCAAGTTGAGCAGCCGCGCTAGCTAGCCACAGGACATACAATGAAAGCATTCACACCGCGTCAGTCCCTGTCACGCATGCACTTCATACGATGCCGGGCCATGTCTCATCCGCGTTCTGCTGCTGGCTTGCTGCTTGCTATCTATCACAGGACGCAAGGCGCCGCGTGCACCACTTGCTGTGAGGGCGGTTCAACGAGTTATTCTCGTGGGATCTATGGCGGCGGCACCTCCTCGAGCGGCGAAGGCTGGGGCGGCGGAGGGAACATGGGCGACACACCATGTGCGTGCGCAACAGCGCATACTAGGGCTCTAGGCTCCGTCTTGCGAAGAGGTTCAGGCCCGATCCGTGAGTTGTACAATTGTGACGCCACCTTCCCGCTTCACCCTGCAACGTATTGCGCGCCTCCTGACGGCCTTCATCACACAAGCCATCGACCTTTGCGACAAGGTAAGGCTCGAGAGGCGGCGCGCGGGCGTGGGCATGGCTGCAGCACAAATATGCAACTCAACATTAGCAGTGCAGCATTTAATGGGTTGCACGGCTCGCAAAGCTGACCCCGCCGCATGCGTCCAAGCCTTCATATCGATCTTGCTAGAGTAGGCGCACGCGGCATCAACTCACATGCATCCTTCGCCTGCCCTGCCCACACCACCTGACGTTGGCGCCATGCATTTGCACACCCACCGACCAGTGCGCCGCTGACTGGCTGGGCATCGGCCTGTGCCTGGCGGCGGACCTGGTGGCGCCCTGGAGTGAGACCGCAGCCGACCTGATCGGCCAGGTTGGCGACATCTACGGCACGCTCAAGGTATAGCAGCGCCATTACTTCTGCGCCACGCCGTGTGTGTGCTACGTACGGTTCCCAGACACTTCGGCTACACCCACACCCGCGCCTGCGTGCAGGATGCGGGGGTGTTTGGCGAGCGGCGGCGGCGCATGGCCCTGGCGCAAACAGTCGGCAGCAGCGCTGTCGCCGCATACAGCAGCGCCCGCAGCGCGCCGCAGTCCGTACTAGCACTGCCAGCAGCTCATCACAGCGACCTTCGCACCTCGGCTGGCGCCTCAGTCACCAAGCTCGGCCTCGGCGGCTCCAAAACGCATGGCTCAGGCCGACGGCAGCTGAGTGCTCCAGACACCGCAGCGGGCTGGCGTATGGCGGCCATCGCCAGTGTGTCGTCGCTGGCTGCGGAGGCCGCTGCGGCATCGCATGCCGAGGACTCTGCGGCGGTACGGCGGCAGTTGGGCGATGTGGCGGACACAGGCTCGCTCTACACGCTCATCCCCAGCCCCGGGGAGCTGGCGGTGGACCTACTCAAGGACAAGATCGTGGGCCGCATCCCCTACCTGGGCTGCCTGCTGGACCCGCTGCTCGACTGCCTGGGCTTCTGGGAGGCCCTCAGTACGTGCCGTCCCCGCACTGCAGCTAGTGAAGCGCCGCTGCCATGACGGGGCAGGCCCATCTGTATGGCAGCCCCATGCATGTACCCAAATCTGAGACTGGATGGCTTGCATCGATGGCTCGCCGGCCGGTGCTCTTTGTGTTCGTAGCTGTCGCTGTGTTGGATGCATCGTGCGCGCCCGAGTCACACGTACGTGGCCGTATGCATGTCCATGTTTTCTTGGTTGTCTGCACCACGGCTTGCAGATCACATACGCCCCAGCCACTGGGCATGACCCTTCTCCCTGCATCTCTCCACCCCTGAACATGCAGGCGACAACGTGAACGATCAGGTGGACGGCATCTTTGGCACCAACTTTGGTGGGGACGGCGGGTGAGTTGCTTGCGTGCAAGAAAGCACGCAATGCACAGCAGCCATCTAGTTTGAAGTCACGCGCGCACGCAGCGCCACCGGGATGCAGGCGAACGAACATGCAGCAGGCGAACGAACATGCAGCAGGCGTCCGGTCCTTCTACATGAACGCTTCGCTCGCTCGCCGCCGTTACCGCCGTTGCATTGTCCCGTATGCACTACTGCCGTGTACAGCGCCCGCCGCCTGCTGCTGGAGCTGGGTGCACCTGCTGTTGGAGGCAACACCGAACCTCGGCCTGCTGTCCGGCGATTCCTGGCCAAGTCTGGATCCCACCGGCACTGGGAGGTGTATCTCATACCAGAGGACCCGCTCCTGCCACTGCCTGGAGGAGTGGCGGCGGCAGGGGGCCAGCTCGGCCCCGGCCTCCCGACGACCGCAACAGAGGCGGCTGCCACTTTGCTGCTCTCTGGAGAAGCCGGCAGAGAGGATGTGCTCCGGCCTCGGCTGGGACGACAGCTGCTTGCCTCTGGCAGCACCAATGCGGTGTACGTGCCTCCAGCACAGCGCAAGAGCCGCATCCTGCAGAGCCCCAAGGGTAGGTGGGCGGGTGTGTCGTGCTGCCCTTGCTGGCCACCTTCTCCGCTGGCCTCCATGTCGTCGGCTGTGCTGTGTTTGCTTACGTTTAATGCGTGCCGCATTGCCTTCTGCCTTCAAACATGAATGTGTCACCCCCAGGCCATGAGGTCATACGGGCATATGGCGCCATCCTGACGCTCCACGCAGCGGCGGCGGAAATGTTTGGCCCCCAGCACTACATGTGATGCGGGGGCGGTTGGCCATTGCAATCGAGTGCCTACTGTGTACCCGCACTTGCTTCACGCCACATATCTCCCACCCACACGCAGGTCCTGGCTCAATCCCGACTACTCAAAGACTTTGAATGGTCAGTGGCGGTCTGCCTGGCGCCAGGCCACGGCAGACATAAGCGCCTCCGGCGTGCTGATTGACTGGGCAGCGGAGGCTCCCGGACTGCTGGCGGCGGACTATGACGGCCTAGCGCCCAGGGATGCACGGGAGGCGCTTCTGGCTCGGTGAGGGCATAGCGGCAGCACGCATCAGGAAGGCCAGGCCTGCCACGTGGAGAGGGGTGCAGCATTACCGCATACTGCATCAATGAGGGGTCAGCGAGCTGCAGCTACATGCCGCATGCATGCTTGAATGCTTGCATGCATGCGAGTATGCCTGCCTGCCTGCCTTGCGTGTGTTTGTGCTGTGTGCTTGGCCTGCGTCCGTGGCCGCTGGGCCATGGCATTGTCGGTCGTGTGTGCGACAGCTGATGCAACGTACTACTCCTGCCACATCTTCTGACTTCGGCCCATCCGCAGTTGGAATCACACGTACGGCGTGGCCCCAATGTCTGACACCTCATCGACTGTCAACAACACTACACTGTTCCCGTACGGCTCCTTCAGTCGCCCGGACATCCTCTTCACCGACAATGGAACCACCAAAGTTGATTTACCTTTATTCCCTGGCAGCATTGCGGAGCGCATCAACGTACGGCGGATGCGGAGGGCACAGCTGACCTACTTGAACGAGACGATCTTTGCACTCCAGAGGGGCAAGACGAGTACGTAGCGCAGTTGGGCACGACACGAGATTGGGCGGTTTGGATGCCGCATGCCCACGCCCGGGTCGCTGATGGCTGATTCTGTTGCCCCAGGCCTCTTCCACGTTTTCGACGACGCCGTGTCAGACCTGGTTGCGGCGCAGCTGACGCAGGCTGAGACGGGCGGCAGCGCCACTTGCGCCAGGGTGGTCGTGCAGCTGAGCCAGCGGCTGGTGCTTACACGACAGGTGAGGTTGCCGAAGCAGTACAGCACAAGCATATAGCGATGGTGTACGGGCAGTATGCGTGGGACATGGAGGGGTGGGAGATCAGGGCAGAATCCCCCTGCATGCCCACTGAAGCTGGACGCTGGATGCTAGGAAAATAAACGTGGGTAGTTCCAGTGGTAATAAGGGCAATGCAGACCCGTGTACCACTTACATCTCACCCGAAATGCTTATCCATTCCTCCCAGGCGTTTGAGGCCTCACTTGTCCTGGACAACTCGGGCGGAGCCACGGACCTGACCAACGTGACCATTGCGCTCGCCGCATGGCTGAAGGACAATGGCACAGCTGCGGGGACCGCCTTTGCCATCGGGCAGCCGACCATCGAGGTCAGCAGGGCATTGGACGCCAAAGAGCCCTTGCTGTGATCATGCCGTCGATATTAATCCAGCCAGACGGAGCGCAGAAAAAGACTGAAGGGACCCCAATATGCCGCGCCTCTAAACTATTCCTGCATGCCTCCGTTTCATCCTCCCCGGTCGAGCAGGGCCTTGTCGACGGCGGCCCTAGCCAGGGCAAGGTGCTGCGCGCTGGCGCGACCGCCACCCTGCGCTGGCTGCTGGTGGCCCGGGAGGCGGCAGCACAAACACAGGACGTGTGGTACTACGTGGGAGGCCTGGTCACGTGAGCGTTTGGTGGCTGCAGCCTGCAAGGGCCGCAGAAGTGCCTTAGCATACTACACACGAAATGGAGCTATCCCATGCAACGCTAGGAGCCTTGCTGCCGAGTGTCCTCGTCCAATTGGTTGCCCTCATTTCTCGTCTCCCACCCATGTACTTATCAGCTACGTGACTGGTGCGGGCCTGGCCCCCGAGGAGCTGCCTCTGGAGCCAGCCGATGTGCGTGTGTCACCCGAGGGCCGCCTAGACATCCGATACTTCATACAGAGGGAGGTGCAGGTGCGGTCTATTGCTGGGATAGGCGCGTATAATAGGGCTGGGAGGGGACCCCATTCCTCCAGTGCGGCTGGCAAGCTAAACACAGACATACATGTGCTTTGCTCGCCGCATGCATGCCCCATATACGTACATAGGCCGACAATCCCTTCACACCCGCTCTGGAACCTTCTGAGCCGGCCACCTTCGCCACCCTGCTTACAAACGTGGGCGGTGGCACAGCACGCGGCGTCACGATCGACGCTGTTCAACCACAAATAACAGAGAACGACAAGGGGCTGCTGGTCGCGTTCGAAATTGTGAAGGTGGCGGTGCAGGGCAGCCTGCAACCCACGTAAGCAGCGGGCTGCGGTGTGTGTCCGGGCTGGCCACGGCAATGGTTGACTGCCCACTCTGCTCTGATCTCCCCTCCTTGCAGTGCTTTGCGAGCTGAGGTTGGCGACATCGCGCCTGCCTCGTCCGCACTGGTGGAGTGGCGGCTAACGTCGACGCTGCAGGGCACGTTCTCCGGCCTCAACGCATCCTTTGTCAGCCGCAATCCGCTGAATGATCCCACGCTGTCCTCTGTAGCCTCTCTCAGGCTGTATGACCTGCTGAAGCTGGTGTACGTGTCAGGTGGGTGCGTGGAGGTGTGCAGTGCAGTGTCGGGGATCGAATGCTCAGCAGCCCAGCATCTGCAGATGTGAACGGCTGTGAACGGCTTCATAATGCGCCTACCTGTGACCCCTGCCCCCCACTGCACAGCTGACGGGCACAACGACGGGCTACCAGACCTACTCGCATTTGCTAGCAACGGCACCGCCAACCTGACGAGTCCCAACCTTGGTGGCAGCCTTACTGCTGGCACCGGCGGCACCCCACTGGCCCTTGAGTTGCACAGCAGCGCTAACGGGGCGGTGTGGCCCGTTGGGGTCGTACCGTTATCTGCCCTGGTGTCACCTGCAGTCGCCAGCTCCCTGGCTGATGGAAGCCTTCAGCTGACGGTGCGGGTCAACGGCTCCCGCCTGACAGTGCCACAGCTGACCAGCTCTGTAGCGGGCACCGCAAGTGCCAGCGGATGGCAGTACCTCCGCGTCCCCACCCCAGCTGAGCTGCAACCCAGCAGGAGCTGGTACCTCCTCACTGCAGTGGCTGTCCCACCCGGCACGGCCAATGAAGTCTTGCTGCAGGCCAGAGACGTGAGTGTTGCAATAGATCCAGTATAGCTGCGCTTGCCTCACCATTCTTTTCCATCCATGCGGGCTGTGGTACTGTTGATGATGCATGCACCTGGGGTGGTGTCATGCATGGCGACATGTTGCTCCAAAACATGCACCCACAGAACGCGTGGACGACTTACGTGGTGTGGGGCTCAGACGCAGGCGCCAAAGACTTTGTGCATGTGCTGTATGACGGTTACGGTGTCAGTGGCATCACCGAGCTGAGGCTGATCTTCGTCCGCCGCCAGTCGCCACCGTCGCCAATGCCACCAAGCCCGCCACCATCGCCGCCTCAGCCTCCATCACCACCCTTGCCGCCCTCTCCGCGACCTCCGTCACCGTCACCTCCGAGCCCACCACCGAAGCCACCTCTGCCACCTAGTCCCAAGCCCCCGTCACCGCAGCCTCCATCACCACCCAGCCCCAAACCACCATCTCCACAACCACCTTCACCCTCGCCACCTCCATCGCCCCAGCCGCCATCACCGCCACCACCCAGCCCCCGGCCACCGAAACCACCCTCGCCACCACCCAAGCCACCAAGGCCACCCTCCCCCAACCCACCCTCCCCATACCCACCATCGCCGTCCCCACCCCCTTCCCCAGAACCGCCAAGCCCCTCGCCACCCCCGCCGAGCCCACGGCCTCCCAAGCCACCCAAACCTCCATCGCCTCCACCGAAGCCACCATCACCACGTCCTCCTTCTCCTCAACCACCTTCCCCGCCCCCACCGCCATCACCTGAGCCTCCGAGTCCACCATCCCCGCCGCCCAGCCCAGCGCCCCCATCTCCACCGCCACCATCCCCGCCGCCGTCACCCGAGCCTCCAAGTCCGTCTCCTCCACCACCAAGCCCCTTCCCTCCTTCACCTCAACCTCCATCGCCCACACCAAGCCCACCGACGCCCCCGTCTCCAAAGCCGCCCAAGCCCCCAAGCCCGCCAAGACCGCCTAAGCCACCACCACCCAGCCCCAAGCCGTCCCCGCCCCAACCACCCCTGCCTCCACCGTCTCCTTCCCCACCACCAAGCCCCGTGCCGCCCACTCCCTTGCCAAGCCCCAATCCCCCCTTGCCATCACCCCCTCCCAACCCAAGTCCAGGTCCAGCACCTCCCAGCCCTCAACCTAGACCGCCATTTTCGCCCCCCTCTCCTCCTAAGCCGCCATCACCTCCCAAGCCACCTTCCCCACCCAAACCGCCGTCACCGCCCAAGCCGCCCGCACCCCCCAAGCCACCCAAGCCGCCCCCACCAACGCCGCCGGGTCCAGCACCGCCCCTATCACTGCCCCTGCTCGGCAATGCTGCTGCACGTGGCCAAGCTCTGGCCTCCACGGGTGATGCCACTGCTGCTGAGGTGACAGCTGGCAACATCATCGTTGGTGACACAGAAGGTGCTACAGCAGCACAGGCAGAAGATTTGGGTGACCATCCACCCACCAACAACCCAGCGAAGCTTGAGGGTAACACAGCAGGTACTGCAGCAGCAGGCCCTGCATCCAGATCTCCCACCGTAGTTGCGGCAGCGGCTGGCGGGGCGGTTGGAGGTATGGTGGTGCTTGTGGCAGCGGTGCTAGCAATAGTGCGGTGGCGCCAAGCAGTGTCAGGCGGTACGCGTGTTGTTCCACAATGTTGATGATCCACGGTGCTGTTGACGACCGATGGATGTCGTGACATTGTACATATCAGACGCACGCACACAGCATATTTGCAGTACGGCGTGCAGTGGCTATGTTTGCGTGCAGGTCCTTGAAGTTATTTGTATGACTTGCTTGGGGTAGCACAGAACCGCGATTATGCCACATTGCTTCTCGAAACCATTATGCGTGTTGCTTCTTGTTACCAGAATGCGTCGCATTGCTGCCGTACACGGAGCCACAGCCAGGGCAAAGTGGGCAAGCTTTTGTTTGATCGGGCAAACGATCATCATCAGTCCAAGCAAGATGCAGAACATATTTATGTTGCTTGCCAACGAACTGCGTGGCCACCCGAATGTTGTTGCCGGCAAGAGCACCAGTCTTGCAGGTGTGGCTCAACAAGTGCAGGTACACATTTGATGCAACACAGCAGCTTTCATGCTTGGATGTGCCACCCAGGGCTTGTATCTTATCTGGGCGGGATGTCAACACCCTGTTGACTGCTCATTATGCATAGAACACCCGGCTAAACATTTGGTGTTGATCAGGGTCCAGCATCAGCGTTCTGCACTCAACCGCACAGCACAACACTTGGTGTTGATTAAGTGTTGGGCGGACCGGTGGGCAACAGGCATGGACGGGGCGGGTGTCGTGAAAGCCACTGAGAGAACATAAGCACAAATACTCTCTCACACAAGCCGGGGGTCGCTGGGGTCCCACCTTAGCTGCCCACCCTGCCGTGCGTCAACGGTGCTGATTTGCCGACCCCCACAACACTCAGACACGTGCCGGGGGTTGCTGGAGTCCCGCAGCAGCGGCCCACTCTGCCGTGCGTCAGCAGTGCTGATTCCCCGGCCCCACCATACCCTGACACATGCCAGGGGTCGCCGGGGTCCCACCGCAGTGGCCCTCACTGCTGTGCGTCAGCAATGTTGATTTGACCGCCCTCACCACACCCTGACACATGCCGGGGGTACCTAGCGTGGGGTCCCGCCGCAGTGGCCCACTCTGCCGTGCGTCAGCAGTGCGGTTTTGACGGCTCCACCACACCCTGACACATGCCGGGGGTGGCTGGGGTCCCACCGCAGCGGCCCACTCTGCAATCCGTCACCTGCTCCAGATCAGGGATCGTATCTTACTTTGGGGGTACTGGAAAGCCTATCAATCGCCCGCCGTTTTAGGGACCGTCCTATCGACCCGTGGTATCGATCAAGGAGTCAAATCGGCGGTGTCCGATCGATCGACGTGGTGTCGATCAAGGCGTCAAATCCGGGGTGTCCGATCGATCGACTTGGTGTCGATCAAGGTTTCGAATCCGGGCTGTCCCATCGATTGGCGGGTGTCAAGGCATTAAACAAGG
>BDDC01000388.1:1114-22069 GCA_001662425.1 Chlamydomonas sphaeroides
TCACTGCCGCCGGCACCAGCACCGGCGGCTTCGGTGGCCCCGGCGCCAGGGGTGGCTGCTGCGGGACCCTCAGCCGCTGCGGCCCCGGCCTCCACGCCGTCTCCCTCCGCCGGCACCGGAGCAGCCCCACCGCTGCCGCCATCCGCCTCGGCAGGGGCCGCTCCGCTCCGGCCGCGTCCCCGGCCCCGGCCCCGGCCCCGACCCCGGCCACCTCGGCCCCTCCCAGCGTCCGCCTGCTCCCCTGCCTCCGCGGCCTCCTGCTCCCCTGCCCCTGCCCCTGCCCCTGCCTCCGCCCCTGCTGGCGCCGCCTCTCCGGCCCCAGCCCCCGCCGCCGCCGCCCTGGCCGCCGCCCGCATGGCCTCCTCCGTGGCGCACCCCAGCGCGTCCCGCAGCTCCGCCAGGCTCAGGGACGCGGGCGCCAGCCACTCCTCGGCCAGCAGCTGCGGCTGGCCGGGGCCGCACACCGCCAGCCACACCAGCACCTCGCCCTGCAGGAGGGGGCGGGCAGGCGGAGAGGCGGAGGGGTTGTGGGCGATGGGGTGTGTCTGTGCACGGCTGCTGTGGCGTGCGGGCGATAGGCACGAGCGTATGAGCGGAGGGAGTGAAAGGCCATAGACAAGCGTGGCGGCGAGCAGCCGGGGTGTGGGCAGGCGGCCCCATGGTCGGCCCGGCCCAGGGTAAGCGGGCCGAGTGCCGGGCCTCACGCCCCGCCACCCGGCCCACCTGCAGGCTGGCGCTGCCGTCAGCAGGGGGAGGAGGGGGCATGAGAGCAGTAGCCGGCGCCAGTGCGGGCGGTGGCGGCGGCGGCAGCAGCAGGGGCGGCTGCGCGAGCGGGGGGCCCAGGGCTTGCTGCTCCGGCGGCTGCGCAGCCCAGGGCTGCGGCGGCGGCTCCTGGCCAGCAGGCGGCGGCGACGGAGTGCCCTGCGTAGCGTCGTCCCCCGGCGGGCCGTGCAGCTGTGGCGAGGGCGCTGTGGCCTGCTCCTGCGGCGGGCCCTGCCCAGCGGACGGGTACAGCGGCCCTTGCCCTGGGCCCTGCGCCAACGGAAGCTGCTGCTGCTGCTGCTGCTGCTGTGACGGCCCTGGCGGCGGTCCCTGAGCAGCAGCCGGCTGCAGCCCCCCGGCGGGGTGGTGCTGGCACTGGTCGGGTAGCGGCCCAGCCGGCGGCGGCGGCAGCAGCTGAGGGAGAGGGCCCGCGGCTGGCGGCGCCCCGCCGGGCAGCGCCAGGTGCTGCTGCGTCTGCAGGGCGGCGGGCCGCTGCGGCGGCGGCAGCAGGCTGGCCCGCAGCGCCGTAACGACGCGGTCGGCCACCGCAGCCCGCCCACCCGCGGGACCGGCGCTGGCGGCGCCGTCGGGCCCCTGCTCCTGCGCCTCCCAGTCCGCCGCCGAGCCGTACGCCCCGCTGCCGCTGGCGCCGCCGCCGCTGGCCGGCGAGGCCCCGCCACTGGACGGCTGCCGCTGCCGCCTCCGCTGCCGCGCCCGGCCGTCCTCCTCCTGCTCCTCCGCCACGCCCGTCAGTTGCCGCTCCCGCGCGGCCTGCTCCCGGCCCATTTCCCCCTGCAGCTCCCGCACCGCCGCCTCCGCCTCCGCCTCCGGCCCCACGGCGTCGCCTGGCTCCGGGCTGCCCTCGCCGCCGCCGCCCTCGCCGCCGGTGGCGCCCCGCGGCGGCCGCAGCAGCGGCGCCAGGCTCTCGAGCCGCCCGGCCGCGGCCGTGAAGCCCTCCCACCAGGCCGTGCTCGCGGCGGCAGCTGCCGCGGCCCGGCGCTCCCGCTCCGCAGCCGCAGCCGCGGCCGCAGCCGCGCCATTCTGCTGCCGCACGGCGCCCGCCTGCGCCGTGCCGCGCTGGCGGCCCCGGCCGCCGCCTGCGCCCCGCGCTGGCGGCCCCGTTGCCACGGTGCCGCCGGCCCCGGGCACCTGGGGCTCACCAGGTCCCGCCGCCGAGTCCGGCCCGGGCTCGGGGCCGGGACTGGGCGCGCGGTAGCGTGAGGGCGCCACCCGCCGGCGCTTGGACCGGCGGCCGCCGTCGCCCTCGGCCTCCTCCGCCGGCTGCTGTGGAGGGCCGGCCGGCGTGGGCTCAGCCCCCGACTGAGGCTCCGCAGCTGCCGCCGAACCCTGCGCTGGCTGTTGCCCCGGCGCTGCTTGGTCCCCAGCAGGACCGGCGCCCGGCGACCCTGGCTGCGGAGGAGGCTCTTGCTGCGCCTGCTGCTGGGCCCCCTGCTCCGGCGGCGACCCCGGTTGCCGCTCGTCAGCGCCGTCGCCACCGCCGCGGCCGCCGGCGCTCCCACCGGCGCCTGCATCGCCCCTGCCCGGGTGCGGGGGCCGGGGCGGCGGCATCCCGGCCGGGTTTGGTGCGGCCGGCGCCAGTCTGGGCGGCGCCAGACCGGGCGGCAGCGGGACGGCTAGGTCCGACAGGTCCAGGTCTGCGCAGATGCCGGGGCCATCCTAGGGGCAGGGACAAGGAGCACCGCAGCGGATGGCCGGGAGCGCGGCGAGCAGGCCGGGGTGTTGGCGGGGAGCGGTGGCTGCTGCCAGGCCCCCGGGCCCTCCCCCCGGGCGGCCGCACCTGCAGTCCCACTGCCTGGGTGGCCTGCGCGATGGCGGCGGACAGGGAGACCACCGCGGCGCGGCTGCGGGCGTCGTACTCGGCCACCCTGGGGGCAGCGAGGGCCCGACGGGAAGTGGCAGCGGTGGGATGCGCCGGCGGCCAGCGGGGCGACGGCCGGGGCGCTGCGCCTGGGCGAGGCCTGGCTGCGGGGCTCACCTGAACGGCGGCGTGCGCTGCATGCCGTGCATCGGCGGCGGCAGTGCGGCCACGACGGCTGCGGCGCTGGGCGCCAGCGGCAGCACCTGGAGCCCCTTCCAAGCGAACGGCTGCAGAGCCGCCGTGGGCCCTGGAGCGGTGCCCGACAGCGCGCTCCCCATGCCGCCGGGTGCGCCCATACCGTCGCCTGTTGCCATGTTTGGTGGTTGGTATGGCCGCGCTAGGCAGCGCCGCTACAAGGGCCCAGGGTTCACATCACTCGCGCTCCCGCCAGAACGGCAGACCTCAGCCAAACGGTTCGCTATTGTTCCATGTTGTGCACAAATGTTCAGGGATCGTGTTATGCAGCTGAAGGCCGCAATCCGGCCCCTTCCGTTCGCTGACCGATGCACGAGGTTGGGCACTATGTGCTAGTGCAAGATCCATACTACTCGACATGCTTTTATAACAATTCTGCACTGCGCTGGAACAAAATTTGACGCAGCTACGCAGAAAGGCCAACTTCGAGGAACACTTGCGAGCGATATCATAGCAGCGTTGTGTGTTTAGTCCATAGAAGTCTGCCCTAAATCTTTATCGTCTTGCGGTGTCACCAGACAAGTGCCGCGGTCACATCCCG
Source organism: Chlamydomonas sphaeroides (assembly GCA_001662425.1). Lineage (NCBI taxonomy): Eukaryota > Viridiplantae > Chlorophyta > Chlorophyceae > Chlamydomonadales > Chlamydomonadaceae > Chlamydomonas > Chlamydomonas sphaeroides. Next base: position 4,492 of record BDDC01000388.1, read on the forward strand.
GCTTGGCATTCGTGCAAGTGTCGCCATCCGTAGACGAATGGCCATGCACTTCGTAGAATGGCAGTCGCGGGTTTCGTGACCGCCTCTGGTGAAGAAGAGGCGTGCGCGGCTCGGCCATGGAGGAGGAAGGGGATGTCCTGGACACAGCAGGCTCGCCCAGCGCGTCCATGTCGACGTCACAGCAAGCGCTTAGATCGAGGTGGGCAAGGGGGGCGTGTGGGGTGTAGGCTAACTGTGGCTAGGAGGTCCTGACAGCCCGGGTAGCCCCCAAGTCTCCACTCCGTTTCACCACAGCCTGCCTGCCTACCCTTCCATACCACAGCTCTCAGCGCGCTGAGGCGCAAGCCCCTGAAGGCGACGCCGAGCCCATTGCCGAGCCCTCTAATAGTGCTATGGACGACGTGGTCCCCAACGATGCCTCGGGCGGTGGCGAGCGGGCAGACTCTGAGCCTGGCGCCGAGGCCGACGGCTTGACGGCGGGCGCAGCAGGTACGCCTGGGCAAGCAGCAGCTGCGACACTGCATAAAACTGCAGCACAGGGCCCCGGGCTGCTGTGAGCGGTTGCTCGGGGCTCGAAGAGATGCCGTTGGGATGCGCAAGCTCCAGCCCAGCTGCCAGCGCAACAACGTGGCGGAACGCGAAGCCTCCAACCCAAAACGCTGACCGCCCTGCTGCAACCCAACACAGACGGTGAAGCCGCTGGTGCTGCTGCTGATGGAGGCGGCGCGGGGACCAGCGGTGGAGGCGCGGACGGTGAAGGCGAGGAGCCGCCTCCGCCTCAAGCGGACGCCTCCGCCGCCCTGACCAGCGACTCGTCCCGCCCCGAGGCGCAGCCCTCGGTCCTGTCCGAAGGACCCCATGGAGCCGACCCTGACCACGAGCCGGAGGCTGGCCCTGACGTCGCGGAGGGCCCGGCGGCGGCCAGGTCGTCGCCTCGGCTGCTGGGCTCTGGCGGGGGCGCTGTGGTGGAGGTGCCTCCGCTGCCCCTGGGCGACCAGGTGGACGAGCAGCGGGCGGGGGCCATCGCGCAGCGGCTCATGGTGGGTGCGGCCGAGGGAGCGATGACGGGGACGGGCGATGGGGAGGGTGGGCTGGTGAGCGGCAATGAACGATGGGGTTCAAGACGGGGTGCCGAGGGGTTGGGTGTGGGTCTGGGCAGGCCTGGGCTGGCGCAGGCTCGGCAGCCGGGCCTCAGCTCCCTGCGCCCCTTGCCTCCGCCTCTTTCCGGCCCCCAGGAGCAAATCGGCAGCACCCGGGCGTCCATGGAGGGCGAGGCCCCCAGCGGCGCCGCGGGAGGCAGCCGCCCCGGCAGCGCCGCCCGCGGCAGCGGCACCGGCAGCCGCCCTGCCAGCGCCCGCGGCAGCCCCAGCCGGCCGGGCAGCGCCGCCCGCGGCAGCCCATCCCGGCCCATCAGCGCCGCCCGCGGCAGCCCCAGCCGCCCCACCAGCGGCGGCCCCATCCCGGCGCCCACGGCACCGCCGCCTCGGCCGAGCTCCGGCTCCCGCGGCAGTGAGCGGCCGTCGTCGGGTCTGCCGCCGCTGCCCACGGGCGCCATGTCAGTCACCGAGTCGTCCCTGGCCCCTTCGCCGGACCTGCGCAGCCGGGCGGGGTCGGCCCCCACGCGCCCGCCCAACGCCGCCCTGAGCGGGCCGGTGCCCCGTGCCTCTATGCCCGACATGGGGCCGGCGGCTCCGCTGCGGGCAGCGTCCCCGACCACGGAGGAGCTGGAGGCCTTTGCCGCCGCCTACAGCTACGTGCCGCCGGCGCTGATGGCGGAGCTGTCGCTGGGGGCTCGGTCAGCTGGCGGGGGCCAGGCAACGGCGCCTGCTGCCCCGCAGCGGAGCACTGGGACCGGGGCTCCGCCAGCTGGCGGCAGCGGAGCCCCCGCAGCGGAAGCCGGGACCGCGGCTGCGGCTGCTGGCTCGGGGCACCGAGCTGGCGGGCCGCTGATAGGGCCGTTCGTGGAGCGCCAGGGGGCGGGTCAGGGTTCGCCTGGCGTGCTGGGGAGCGGCCTGCCTCCGGCTGCCGGGCAGCGGCACCGCGTGCTGGGCTCTCCGCTGCACGCCTCCCACCTGGGCTCGGCGGGCGGCGGCAACCGTGCGATCGCGGGCGCGGCGGCGGCGGCGGCAGCGGCGGCCGCCGCGAGTGTGGCGGCATCGACGGCGGTGTCGGCTCGTGGCGCGGGCAGGCGGCCAGTGCCAGGTAGGGCGGTCGCACGCGCTGGTCGCGAGACTGGGTCTGGGTCTGGCAGTTCTGCATTCATCGCTGCCCTATCCCCAACTCCCAACTCCTTGATGTGTCTGCCCGTCCGCCGGCGCAGACTCGGCCCCCGCGCCGGACCAGGGCCTCGCTGCCCGCGGGCCGGTGCTGGGCCGCGTCGCGTCCAAGGAGCACGACGGCAAGGCCCGCGGAGGTGGCGCCGCAGCCGTCAAGGCAGCGCACGGCACCGCCAAGCCGCCCGCGGCCTCTGCGGCGGAGCAGCAGGCGGCGGCGACTGCGGCGGTGGCGGCGGCGCTGGGCGGCGCGATCTGCATCAAGTCCATCAAGAAGACGGGGGCGGCGCCGGGCCTCGAGCCGCCGTCGCCGTCCGAGTCCGGCAACGACGTTGGCTGGGGCGCCGCCGGCGTGCCCGGCCGCCGCGGCCGCCGGCTACCGCTGCACCCCGGCGGTGCCGCCGCCGCGGCACGGGCCGCCGCCGCCGCAACGGCGGCCTACTTTGCGCACGTAGAGGCGGCCCTGGCGGACGGCGGCAACGCGGGCAGCGCGCCGGCGCTGCTGCCGTCGGGTCTGGCGCGGCGCCTGCGGGCGGCCCGGCTGATGGCGTCGGGGCCGCCGCCCTTCCAGCGCAGTGTGCGGGAGCTCCCGGCGCCGGCGACGCCAGCTGGTAGGTGGCGGGGTTGAGGGAGCCTGGGCCCGTTGGCAGCACGGCTTGCTGCTTGGGGTGGACTGGACGGCCGGGGGCTCGTGCCGGCCGCCTGGTTACCTCCTGCTTGGCCTGCAGTCCTCTTTCGCTTTGGATTACTCATTTGCCCATCCTCCCAACTCAGCCTGCTCCCTTCCTCCCCTCCCTCGCCCTCCCTCCTGCTCCGCCTTAGGTGTGCTGCTGGACGGCTTCATGCTGCTGGAGGCGGCGGACGAGGAGCTGCCGGAGGCGGTGCAGGTGCGGGGCGGGAGGGACGAGCGCGAGGGCAAACGGAGGACGCAACAAAGGCTCTGCAGGCGCGACGCAGCTAGTGGGACGGGCATCCCTCCCTTGATTGGCTCACACCGCAGCCACTCGCCGCCGACACCCCGCCCCTTCCCGCCCCTTCCCGCCCGCCCGCCCCGCCCAGACTGCCACGCTGGCGGGCCGCGCCATTGGCTCCGTGGAGTCGGCCGACTTGGCCTACTTCACCCGCCTGCGCTCGCTGGACGTGTCGGACAACAGGCTGCCGGGCCTGGCACCGCTGGCGCCCCTGGCGGCGCTGACGCAGCTGCGGGCGGCGGCCTGCCGCATGGGCGGCCTGGGCGAGTGGCCCGCGGCGGCTGCGGCGCAGGTGGCTGCGGCGGAGGGCGGTGACGGGGAGGAGGGAAAGGAGGAGGGGCAGGAAGGGGAAGGGGCGGGTCCGGGCGCCGCGCTGGCGCTCCCGCCGCCCCTTCCCTCCCCCGCGCCCTTCCTGCTGCTGGAGGTGCTGGACCTGTCCTTCAACTGCCTGCTGCCGCACCAGGTGGGGGGAGCGGGAGGGAGGGGAGCAGTCGGCGGTGCTGCGACGTGGCTTGGCGCATGTCAGCAGGCCCAGCAGTGGGGGGCAATGGCTAAGGCCCTGACCCGCCCTCTTGCCCTCTTGCCCGCCCCGCCTCCAGGTGCTGCTGCCCGGCTGCCCGCTGGCCGCCCTCCCCCGCCTGGCGGACCTGGACCTGTCCTCCAACCGCCTGCAGCACTTGCCGCACCCAGCGGAGGTGGCGGCGGCGGCGGCGCAGCTGCAGCGGCAGGCGGCAGAGGCGGCGACAGGGGCTGGCGAGGGCGGCGGCGGTGGTGGTGGCGGTGCGGTGGCGGCGTTCCCGGCGCTGCGGCGGCTGCGGCTGGCGGACAATGGGCTCAAGGTGGGGCGCTGCGGCGCTGCGGCCCCTGGGTGCGGATGCAGCAAGAGGGCATGCACGGCGGGGGCAACCTACCGCCTGGCAGAGGCAACCTACCGCCTGGCAGAGGCCTGCACGACTTGCGCCTGTGGCATGCCCACAACCCGTAGCCGCGCTGCTTTAAAACCCCGACCCCTTGTGCCCTCCTTGCCCCGGTGTGTAACTGTAGAACGCCGCGCTGGCCTCCCTGGCCGCGCTCAGCCCGCCCCTGCTCTCGCAGCTGGATCTCTCCCGCAACGCCATCACCGCCGCGCCGCCCCTGCTGGCACCCGGCCCCGGCGCCGCCTGGGCCACGCCGCCAGGCACCGCGCAGGCAGCGCCCGAGGGCTCGCAGCCGCCTCCTCTCCAGGCTGAGGGCTCTGGCGCCTCCCACCACTCCGCCCCGGCCGCGGGCCCGAGCTCCTCCCTCGCAGTACACCCTGCCCTCGCCGTCTCCGCCTCGGCGCCCTCCCTGCCTGCCGCCACCGGTGCCGCCACCGGCACCGGCACCGGCCCGCTGCGGTGCCTAGTGGTGCTGGACCTGAGCCACAACCGGGTGGCGCAGGCGGAGGGCCTGGGCCCGCTGCTGGAGCTGGCGGCGCTGCAGCGGCTGCTGCTGGCGGGCAACCCCCTGGTGCGAATGCCAATACGCAGGGGATGGGGTCAGGCGGGCCCAAGAGCCAGGACCAGTGCAGCTTGCCTCTTGCGTTCCCCGCGCTCCTGTGCCGCGCACGGCTCGCCTGACCGCCCCCCCCGCCCGCCCGCCCCACCCCGCACGCCACCTCGGCCCAGCGGCCCCGCCTGGACGCCTCCCCCTCCTCCTACAAGCTGGACTGGGGGCCCTCGCAGCCCACGCCCGCGCGCCCCTCCGTGGCCGCCTCGCTCACCGCCCGCTTCGCGTCCATCCCGGACGACCCGCCCACAGCGCCCGCCGCCAACCTGGCAGCGGCGGCCGCGGCGGCCGTGACGGCGGCGGCTGCGCCAGAGCGGGTGACGGAGGCGTTTGAGCGGACGGATGCCACCATCGAGCAGTGGCGCCTCAACACGGTCGTCGAGGTGAGGGCAGCGAGCGGCTAGATGGGAGGCGTGAAGCGGAGGGGCCAGTTGGGGCGTATGAGCGGGTTGCACTGGCGGGGAGCCGTCGGTTGGTATGCGGAGCACCGTGCATTCTGTAGCTCTCCAGCTGCCTCGCTGCTCCCCTGCTGCCCCTCTGCTGCACAGGGGGACGAGGAGGAGGACGACGACGACGAGGGCCCCGCCGAGCCTGACAACACCTTCCTCACCGGGGTGGGCATCGCGGAGAAGCGCGCGCGGCGCAAGGGCGGCGAGGAGGAGGAGGCCGACGAGGAGGAGGGCGAGGAGGGCGAGGAGGCCGAGCCCGGCTGGGAGCCCAGCGCGACGCAGCTGTCAACGCTGCCGTCCGCGCCCTCGGCGCCGCTATGGGAGGCCATCAGCGACCCTACCGAGCGCCTGGCGGTGGCGCTGGGGCTGGACCCGCTGGCTCTGCCCATGCACACGGGCGCGCTCACCAACGATGCAGCGGGTGAGGCGGGCGGGGGCCAGGCAGGGTTGGCGGGGCGGGGTAGGGCAGGGCAGGGGTCAGACTGGTGGCGGGTAAGCGGGCATGGGGCGGCGAGTGGGGAGGACCCGACGACATGAGGCTCCATCAGCTTGCCGCGGCATGAGGCTGTGCCGCTGGCGGGTGACCGTGCTCCTGGCGTCTTCTCGCCACAACCACAACTGCCGACCCTCCTGGCCTTCCCTCGTCCCGCAGGCGCCATCGCCGCGCTCCGCTTCGCCCTGGCTCACCCGCTGGTGGAGGCGGACGAGGGCCTGGCGCCGCCGCCCCGCTACACAGCCACCACCACCGCAGCGGTTCTCAAGCGCAGGGCGCGGCGGCCGGCGCCCAGCGGCGGGCGGCTGGCGCCCATGGCCGCAGGGGGGCCGGCGGCAGCGGGCGGCGAGGGGCCGGGCGGCGCCGCTGCAGCTGCTGCTGCGGTGCAGAGCGTTGAGTCCATGCTGGCAGGCATGAAGGTGCGACGCCAGGGCGAGGGGCGAGGGAGGTGTGCCCGGCGCTTGGGTTTTGCAGGTGAGGGGGCGTGGGACGCTGCCGTATGTAGGCGAAGGCAGCTGCGAACCTGCCTCTCACCCCTGCCCTGCCTCCCTGCCCTCCACTCCCACCCCCCGCCCCCCAGAGCAAGCTTGCGGCGCTGGAGGCCACCCTGGCCACCACCCTGGCCTCGGCCCCGCAGCAGCCCCACCCCGAGGCAGTGCGGCTGATGGCGCAGCAGAGCCGCGGGGCGCTGGGCCTGCCGCCGCGCGCCTCGCGCAGGGCGCTGGGGGCGCCCGGGGACGCGCTGCGCTCGCTGTCGCCCGGGCTGGGCAGCGACACGGACAGCGAGGAGGGCGGCGACGCGCGCAGCGAGGGCAGCTCGCTGCCGGACGACGTGATCGACGCCATCGAGCGCGAGAGCGAGAGCGAGGAGCAGGAGCTGGAGGCGCTGTATGCGGAGGCCACGCCGCTGGACCCAACGCAGGTGGGAGGCAGGGGCGGAGGGGGAGGAGGGGGCGGAGGGAGAGGGAGAGCCTGAGGAGGGACAGGGGAGTAGCGGTAGCTGGCGTGGGGCGGAAAGCGCGGTCTTCCGCCACGTGGGGCCACGTCGGCCTGGCTGAGGTCTGAGGCAGGGAGGGGGCGCGGGGCTGTGGGCCCTGGTTTGCTTGCCAGGCCGTGGGATCTCACTCATCACGGGTCTGGGCTCACCACTCACCAGAGCCCCGCCCGCGCGCTCCGGCCCGGCCGCCACCTGGTCGATGCATGCCGCCTCCTGGGGGCACGTGCCCTCATGACTGCTCCCCTAGTTTCGCGCTCGTCGGACACCACAGCCTCCACTCCCTTCCCGATACTTGCGTCCCCCTGCCTCTCATCCCCCCTCCTGGCGGCCCCACCTCCCTCCCTGCCTCCCTGCCCCTCCACAGGGCCTCGTTCTGCTTGCGGACCACATCCTGGCGGAGGACGGCACACCGCTGCCGGGCGCAGGCGCAGGCGCAGGCGCAGGCGCAGGCGCAGGCGCAGGCGCAGGCGCAGGCGCAGGCGCAGGCGCGTGTCGGGGGCGCAGGCCCTGCCACCGGGCGGCAACAGCGGCGCCGTCAGCGTGACGGTGCGCTCGCCGTCGCCGGGCGCGGGCGGCGGTCCCGGCGGCATGTCGGCGCAGCCCAGCAGCAGGGGCGGCGGCGCGGGCTCGCCGCAGCCCAAGTCGCCGTCCAAGGCAGCGTCGATGCGGAGGCCGGGGCCGGGCGGGGTCAGTAGCGCGCGCAGGGGCGGAGGCGGGGGCGGAGCGGCGCCGGCCGTGTCGCTGCCTGGCGGGGCAGCTGCGGCGCTGGGGTATGCATCGTGAGCTGTTGGGGGAGCGAGCTGTTGGGCAGGAAGGGAAGGTGGGCAGCGCGCCGGTCAGCAGAGGCGAGCGGCCAGCCCGGGACCTCTGTGCCGGCCCAAGATGGCGCAAAGCTGGAAGTATCTGACGGTCGTAGACGCAGGGTGTGCCGGTGGTGCGGAAAGCTTGCAGAGGCGGCGCGCAGGGCAGCTGCGCAGCGTGTGGCTCATGCTGTGAGCAGCTCGGGGCGAGCGGGCATCGCGCAACGGTCTTCGGGTGTGCGCCGTACGGGTCGCGTGCCAAGTTGCGACCCTGAGCCACAGCATGCTTAGCCATTTAAATTACGTGACAAACCCGCTGCCAGAAAACTTGACAAGTGTCCCAGTGATTTGACGGGAAGCCCAGGTCAAGACAAGCTTCCACACGCGCATCCTTCGCCCCAACCGCTCGTGTTCTCTACTCTTTGACTCCAGAATGCCAGACGACGCTGGCCCCAGCAGCTCAGGGCAGGATGAGCCCTTTGTCGCCGCGGCTTCGTTCCAAGGAGCACGACCGGGCTATGTTTTCAAGCTTGACGACGCAGGCCTGGGATACTACAAGGACGTTCCGCTGGAGTTGCGCGTGAAGGCAGCGCAGGTTGCGGCCAAAGCTGACGCAAAGAAGCCGCCGGTTGTGCTCAAGGCCAACGGCTCTATGCTGAAATCGCTACAGAAGCGAGGAGCGCCAGTTGCGATTCCCAGTGGATTGCCCGCTGCGAAGAAGAACAAGCAAGGTGTGATTGTGACCCCTGGACGTAGTATGCCTTACGTTCCAGCAGCGCTGTGGGCGCTGGCGCTGGAACTCTCGCTGTACAAGGAGGGCGCGGGCTGGGACAACTAGGGTCTCGCGCAGTTACCGGCTGGTACAGGCCTGGTCGCTGACGTCGTAGGCTTTCCCGCCTCGTGGCCCGTGCCCTTGCTTCTCGCCCCGTTCTTCACCTCACAGACGACGAGTCGAAGCCCGCGTACCTCAGGTTTGCTCGGCACGGGGGCCGGGGTTGGGTTAAAGGAGAACGGCCGCAGCAGAGGGCCAGCGGCCGCTGAGCAGTGCCAGCATACGATATGAGCTTGCGCATCCCTGCAAAGTCGAGGATGACGATGGCAACGGCGGCCAACCGGCGCTAGCTCCGAGCAGCTGAGCTTACGGCCTCTTGCAGGCCGCCGTACCATCCGCCCGTGCGGCAAGGGTCCTGCAGCCTCACGCCCTCCCGCTGGCCTGCAATAACGCCCGGCCCGCGCTTGCCTCCGCTCCCCGCTCCACCGCAGGGAGATGGAGCGCTACAAGTCGCTCAGTTGCTCGGCCGACACCAAGCACGACCGCCCGCTGGTCAAGTGAGGGCCGCAGCGGGGCGGCCGCAGCACGGCGGCGGCATGGGCGGACATGGGCATGTACATGACGGCATGGGTGCATGCAGGGGATCTGTCTTGGTGGGACCGTAGGCTGGCAGGCGGCTGGGGGAGGGTGCTAGGCGCAAGGTGACGTCGTGTTCTGTATTCTCAGGGTCCAGGTTGGGCTGTGAGGGCTCGGTAGCCCGCAGTATGTAGGGGGAGGTGTGGGCCGGCTGACCGGTCAGAGGGTTTCGGCGGCTGGCGACCGCCGCTTGTCGCCGTGCAGCGAGTCGGACGATGCGGGGGCGCTGCGACAGCGGCCTCCAAGCGGGCGGCCCCCGAGGCACGGCCGCAACTTGCAGATCAGCGCCGGCAGGCGGCCGGGGCTGGAGCCGCCCCAGCGGCGGCTCAGGGTCGCCCTACGGCACTCTTGGGTGCAGGCGGGCGGCAGCGCGGCGCGGCGCTGGGTGCAAGCTTCTTGTTGCGCACCGAGCATGGGTGCGGTGCTGGCTGCAGCGGGTTCGGTGCACGGTGCGGGTCATGACGCCGATGGGATGGCCGGGCGCTGCTGCAGCAGCTTGGCTGCGACGTGGCTGGCCGCCCTGGGGCCGGACGGCTGGCGTGTGTGGGCGATGCCGTGGGTGCCGCTCGTGGGGCGTGCGAGCAGCCATGAGCGGGTAGGCGAGCCCGTCGTGCACCATGGCGTTGTAAGCTTCTTTGATCTGCTGGTACCGGCCACTGGCTGTTTGGGTTGCTTGGGGCCTCACAGCACCGCATCGTCGCTCGCCCAACCAGAGCCACTGGAGTCCAACGTATGTCGGGCGCCGACGCACCAGCTGCACATTGTGCTGCCGAATGAATGATTGGAAGCCGGAAGCCCCTCTGGTGGTGGCTACGCATTGCCTGCGAGCCGCCGGCACCGCTCGCCGTTCGCCCAGTACGGCAGGCGCTGCCGCTTCAGCCCAGCGCTGCTTTGGCCTGGCGTTATGAGATGTTGGCGGCCCGGCGTTGGTTGCCGCTTGGGCAGCGGCCCTTCCTCTCTGGTCGCTGAGGAGAAGAGAGGACGAGGACACGCTGCACAGTACGCCACGCGGCTCCGACTCGAGCGAGCTGTGGTCCGCCGCTGCTCTCGCTCGCCCCGTCCCTGCGCCCCAATCTTACTTCCGCTCTGCGCAGCCGGGACGCGCTGCACACCGTTGCCGGGCGGTCCAAGCAGCTACCATCCGACCTTGCCACGCCTTGCGTGTGGGGTCCTAAAGAGGCACAAGCACGCACGGGAATCTCTGCCGGCCAGGGAAGCGACACGCGCGGTATTGTTATCTTACATGGACTGCGCAGGCAGCAGGCGCACGGGCCATGTATGAAGATTATGAGTGTTATATGCGAGCGCATGTAGAGCACTGTGCAGCACAACCAGCACGCAGGGCCTGAGGAGCAGCAGCACAGCACGCCTCCAGCTGGAGGCCTACCCGACGAGCGCAACGAGGCACGAGCACATGCATGCACGTAGGGGTCTGCGTGAGCCGGGGCGGCCAGCCTGGTAAGGCAGGCGCACTATCAAAACTACTCAACAGCAGCCGGAGCTGTAACAGATGGAACAGGCGATGCGCCAAAGCTACCATGCAACAACACACATGCACGCACCCACCAAGCGGGACCCAGGGGACGGGACTCGACACTCAAGCAAGCCGCAGAGCCGGGGCGCAATTCCCCTCAATGTCATCAAACGGCCGCATGCAATCAACGGCCAACGCAGGAGCGGACCACAAAGCTCATCAAGTCAAGTCAATCAAGGACCAACGCGCTGCCAAAAGATGACTGTACAAAAGGGCGCATCACCGATACCACAATAACAACAACCAGACCCGTAACCTGCCTGCGGCGGACACGCCACGGTGCCAGCCCACGCCGTTTGCGCTATAGAGCAGCAGGAACAAAAGCCAAGATCCAGGTTGCATTGGGGTACACAACCATACATCAGCGATCACTAAACCCAGCACTTGACCGAAATCGGCAACGGTCTGCGCACAGGCCACAGCAGTCAGCAGGAGCCGGCAAGCCCCACAACCCAATGAGAAGGCACCAATGCGCCGAGGGATGCACGGCCCCGCCTCCGGCCTCAACGTAGGCCAGGGGGCTGGGACAGTCAGTGCCTCATGCCGGGGATGTTCTGCCGCGGGGACGGCGACCGGCCAGCCAAGACGCCACGCGGCGCCGCCCCGCGGCTGCCCAGCAGACAACTAGCGCCCGAGTAGCCAAGGCCTTGGCGACACCTGCGCCTGGTTTCCACACACACACACACACACACCCTGGCACCCTTAAGAACAACTGAAGCCATTTCAATATAGCACGCACTGCCAAATGCGGGGTGGATTTGAAGGGCGGCCGACGGCCTCCAGTGTTGTCGAACGCCCAGAGCGTCTACCGGGCGCCGCGGCCCCCGCCCGGCAAACGGACCAGGCCAAAGGAGCTCTACTCAACCACACAGAACACACCTCACTGGGCGTAGCCTGTGACCACCCACCATACCAATGCGACCGAAGCCTACCCACAACGAACGCCAACCAACCAACCCACAACCGCCACATCTTAACGCGGCGCATTACGTGCATTCCAGACAATACCTTACTTCAAGGGCCGGCCCACGGCCGCGAGGGGCAGGCCCCTCCAAGCCAAAGGAGCCATTGAAGCGCTGCCGCGGCAGCACCCGCCACCACCACTGCGACCGCCATCACCACCTGCGACCCAACAACTGGAGCCAGGGCGCGACCCACATGCACGCCCTGCCAGCGCCGCATGCACACGTAAACACGCGGCCGCGAGGGCCCCACTTGCCCCCGCACGTTAACCACGACTACTGACCGCCAAAGACGCCCTACAAACAAACACCCACACCCACACAATGGCCAGCGCCAAGCGCACAGCCAGCGACCAACGCCTCTCGATAGCATGAATCGGAAGCCAGCCGTCGACTCCCCGGCACGCTGCGCCGCGTTGAACGCTCGGCATCGAGTTCGCCGACCTGCTTGGGCCGCCACGGGACCCGCCACGCTCCGGCTCCCGTCTCGCGGCTACAGCCCACAGCACGGCAGCGCCGAGCCTCCAAGGCCTCATCCGGGTTCCCGATCACTGCATTGGGCCGGCACTCTCTCTCATGTTGTAGCCACAGACCCATGGGACCACCCACAATCGAGCACCTCGCTCCGCCAACTGAAGCCCCACATCGAGCCGCCAACACACGCCCCGGGCGGCAGCCCGCCGCACCGCTGACGTGCAGGCTGCAAGACAAACCCAGCGCACGCTACCAGCATGCGCCCTGCGTCAGTAGGAAGGCGGTTCTTATGTTGCGGATGGCCACACCGCGGCCTCAGCGCGCAGGGCATCACGCCACTCATCATCACCTTCGTCCCACCAGCGGCCAGGCCAGACAGCCTCGGCCAGCTCCGTCCCCCCCAAAGAAGAAGTTGAGAGGCAATTGCCCTCGCCATTAGCACAGTACCACGTAAGCTACTTCCGGTACCTTGCTACGCCCCGCCGCTACGCATACGGCAGCGCGCCAAAGCCCCTCACAATCTACAGCGGGCGCTACGCTACGGGTACAACCCACGAGCCAGGGTAGGAGTGTTTGAGTCGATGGAGGCAGCAGTAGGGTGTGTCCATGAAGTTGGCGCGGGCGCGGCAGCAAGCCCGCGGCCCGGCCTCGTCAGCAGCTCGCGCCCGTCTCGGCGCCCCGCAACTCATCCGCCCGCGAGGGCACCTCCGCCAACCGCGGACAGCGTACGTACTCTTCCTATCGTCATAACTTCAGCGCTGTCCCGCCCTCCCCACCGCATCCCAGCCGACGGCCGCGCTCCCCATTGCACTTTAGGCCCACCCGGTGGCTCTCCGATCGCGCCAGCAGCCGTCGAAGCAGCGGTGCATCGCACGCCCGAGCGCACATGCGTTGAAGAGAGCGGTGTCGGGCCGCCGCGCGCCACGGCGCGCTGCGCTGAGTGCGCACCGATGCACCTGCCCCACCACCACAGCCACTCTGTGTTCAGACTCGCGCTCACCACCTGCTCGGTAGCGGCCGACCTGACGTCCCTCCTCGCACAGCGGCCGCGGCGGCGACAAACCCTCGCCGGTCTACTTGCATACCCAATGCACCCCACATGCCCGCACGAGCCCATTAACATACAAACGCAAGTGATTTCACTTTGGCGTCCGTTTTGGAGTTGCCCGGAACAGCCCGCGGGCAGCCGCGCCGAGCGCAATAGAAAAGACAATACCACACTCCGACAAAAAACAACTACGCAAACACACACCAACACACATGTGATGCGATGCGCGCGCCAAACGTGAATGAAATAAGCTTCAAAATAAGCTTTCGCATGCTTTTAATTGCGAGGGACACCACAGCCATTCTGGAAGCTGCTGCCACTAGCCGGAAGGCCGCAAGCAAGCTCAGCGGCGCAGGCCCAGGTGCAGTTAGGCTCAAGCAGGCGACCGTGCTTTGCCGGAGGCGGGGCCGCCCAGCCGCCGCCGTCGGCCAGGGCGCCGCCGCCGCCCGAGAAGCCGCCGCTCTCACCAGCGCTGCCGACAGCGCCGGCTCCAGAAGGAGCGGGCGCGGAGCCCCATGGGGCCATCATGCCGTTGCAGCCTGGCTGCCAGGCGGCCATAGTCCCGGACGAGCCACCGCCGTTGGCAACGAAGGCGGGGCGCATGTCCTGCGGCTGGCCGCCGAGGAAGCAGCCGCCGGCCTGGGCCGGGGCGGCGCTGTACGGGAACATTCCGTCGCTACCGCCGCCGCCGGTGGGCATGGTGACCGTTGATGGTTGCTGCTGCGCCGCCAGTTGGGCCGCCTGTGTCATGCCCCAAGCGGACGGCCGAAGCCAGTCTCGGGCATCGTCCGACCACTCGTCCGCCGACAGCTCTGCAGGGACGAGGGCAAGAGCGGCGGGCGGGGGGAGCAGGGTGTTAATCGAAGTGGGTCAGCCGAGGCAGAGGGCCCGTGGCACTGATTGGCACCGCCCAGCACAGGCAGCCGTGCCCACGGGAGGGCTCCTGCGGCCATACCCCTACCGCTGTACGGCAGCAGCGCTCACCCTCGTATAGAGCCGCCAGGTTGCTGTCGGCCCGTACAATGTCCTTGCCATTGCCGTACACCAGGCCACCGCCGTTGCCGCCAAGCAGGTTGCAGCCGGCGGCGCCGCCGAAGGCCGCCGGCGGGGCGTAGGCGTCGCCTGCAGCGGCCGGGCTGTAGGGCAGCGCGGCGGCATTGTTGTTTGCGTCGGTGTGCGGCAGGCCGCTGAAAGAGGAGCTGCGCGCGAACGAGGGCGGCGCCGCCAGGTGCGCGGCCGTGGGGCCGGTGGGCTGCAGGGCGCGGAAGGCTGGGTCTGGCTTGACGACGGTGTTGCTGATGGAGCCGGGGTAGGGGCAGGGTGCGCCGCCGTAGCCTCCTGCGTGCGTGCAATGGGGGGGGGGGGCAGTGACAGGCGCCGGCCTTCCGTCAGGATGCAGGTAGGAGGGGTTGCTGCGAAGCAGTAGCAAAGGTCCCAAGCCCCTGGATGGGCGACATTGGGTGGACGACGACGGGGCGGGAAACCCTGAGATCCAGGGGTCGTGGTGGGCTCTCAGCTGCGACCGGCCCTGGCGCCGGCGGTCGCCACCCCGCCCTCCGGCTCCGTGAGCGCTTACCCTGGTGCAGCGAGCCCTGAGGCGCCGAGCTGCCGCCGCCCGCGCCCAAAGTAAAGCCGACCGCAGCCTGGCCGGCGGCGGCTGGGGCGGGAGCGCCTCCACAGCTATCGGCCATCAGCTCAGTGCCGTACGCGTAGGGGAAGACGCCGATGCCAAAGCCGGCGGCTGCCGCGGCTGCGGCTGCTGCGGCTGTGGCGCTGCCGCATGCCTCGGGCGGCGAGGCCTCCCGCTGCAGCACCGCCATGAGGCCGCTGGTGGCGGAGGCGGAGCGGCCCAGCAGCGCGCTGCCGGGCAGGGGGCCGCACTGCTCTGGCGGCACAAACGGCGACGGCAGCAGCTGCAGCGGCCGCTTGCTGCCGGCCAGCGGCGGCGGCGCCGCAGCCGCCGCCCAGGCCTCCGCGAAAGCGGCAGCGGCGCTGGCGCGGCCGGTGGCGGCAAGGGCAGCCGTCTCGTCCACCGGAGAAGTCTCCGAGGTCATGGACGCCCTGGCGGGGGCGACCACCATGCTGCCGCTGCCGCCGCTGCGCTGCAGCGCCGGTACCGGCGCCACCGCTGCCGCCAGGGGGTCGACCTCGCCGCTGACGCTGACGCGGGCGAAGCATCCGGTCACGGATCTGGCGGGCGAGGCGGGCGCCGCTGGAAGCACGCCTCCGCTGGACTGCACGCGCGGCAGCCCAGGCTGCGAGGACGACCGCAGCGGACCTAGCCACACGGCCTCGGCCTCGGTCCCGACCTTGGGCTCCGGCCTGGGTGCGGCCGCCAGCGGCTGCAGCTGGGTGTTGGGCTCCAGCACGGCCAGCAGCGCGGCGTCGGCGTCGGCAGTGGAGACGTTGTCGAGGGGTGTGTCGGGGCCGTAGCGCACCAGGGAGGCGGCGGCGGGCGGGTTGCGGGCCCAGTGGCACACAGCGAAGGGCAGCCTGCGGCGGAGCGGGGCGGGGCGGGCCAGGGCCGGGTGCGGCGCGAGTCGGGGGTCGGCGCCGCTCGCAGTGAAGGGCCCCGGCATAGCCGCATGAGTCCGGAACAACAGGGCGGCGAGTGTGGCGCCCCTCACTGCTGCCCAACTGTTCGCCCTCAGTTATCCCCTGCCCGACCGCCCGACCGCCCGCTCAGCGCACCAGATGTGGGCCGACGACCGCTTGGGCTCATCATGGTACCTGGGGGGGGGGGCGGCAGGCGGAGCAGGAGGGGGCCAGCAGCAGGCGTGTCGAACGAGGCGCCGTGCCCAGGTGTGGGAGCGGCCGCCGTATATGCAGGCAGGGCAGGGGGCGCCCGGCGGGGTTGGGAGCATCCAGGGGGTGGGTGGGCGAACTAGCGGCGGAGTGGGGGCTGCAGAGTGGGGCGGTGCTCCCGGCAAGCCCCTGTCCTCACTTAATCTCAAAGCGGCCGCTCTCGGGCTCGTAGGCCCGGATGGTGGCGGCACGCCAGCTGCCCCAGCCCGGCCAGGCGGTGGCGGGCTGCGACGGCGCTGACGAGCCGGGCCGCGGCCGCTCCTTGGCGGCGGCCGCGGCCAGCACCGCCGCGGCGGCGTCCTCCGAGGTCACGCCAGACCACCAGAAGCTGCGGGGGAGGGGCGTTGGGGCAGCAGTGGGTGGGATGCGCTGTAGCAAAGAGTTTGCGCCGAGCCTGGCCAGGCCTGGTTACGACGCACTGAAAGCCAAGTGATCCGCCTCGGCGCACCACCGCAAGCCCTCGCCTTCTCACATGTTGGCTTGGCGCCGGCGGAGTGCGTTGGCGCCCAGCTTCTCGCTCTCGGAGCGGAGCCAGTCGGCCAAGGGCACCTGGGTTGTTGGAACAAGCACGCGAGGGGCCCATCGACGCAAGTTCAACCAATATCTCCATATGAAAACCGGCCTGGTGCGCCAGGCTGGAGCACAGCGGTGTCGAGCGTTCCGGCATGCCGCGCAACAGTCGGTCGAAACTCCAGTCGCAAGTAACCTGACACGCTTGCATTGCTTATGGTAAGAAAAGGCAGCTATTAATTGAATGCGACGCACGGGGACCGTTTATGCCTGACCTAAGGTAATCCTAGAAGTAATCGGAGTACGCACAAACATCGTTCTTACCCGCTCCTTGTCGCTGCCATCGACCGTCACGGTGACCTCCTCAAGCGGCGAGTGCTGCTTAAGGCTGGCGTGCGTGACGAAGTCCGCTAGAGACAGAACGCGACCCCCCTTGGCGAACGGTCGGTCTAGTGGTCGGAGTGCGCAGCAAGGCCCGGTGCAGACAACGAAGACGCTGGTCGCGCTAGACCCCTGGCCTATGAGCGGCCTGGCCGTCGCTGAGCGACAGTTTAGCGTGACATTGGGGCAAGCTAACGCCCACGGTAGGGCTAATACTTCTGTCATGCTGGGTAAGTCACTGGCGTCTATTAGTTACGCTTGTACGCGCGGCAGTAAGATAGAATTCGCAGCCGGGACGCGTCGCGAAAAACATTTTGTGCTTTTTCCGATGAGGCTGATGCCGAACCCTCTTAGGGTTGCGCGGTACACGTGGGAATTGGTTGCTAAGGTTCGTCCCATAATACATCCGGACAGCGCATGAGCAAGGCTAATACCCTCAAGCAAAGGTCAACCGCTTGTCGGCCTGGATGGCTTGGGCGCGCATGACGTCCCCACCTGACGGGCACCGGCTCCCGGGATGCGGAATGCTGTTTGCTAACACTTCGTATCAGGTCGTGTCGGTGCTAGTTGTACGGATTCGACCAGCCAACCCTAATTCTTAACTCGCCCAGCGAACAGCCCGAAGGCCTCCCGCTCGTGTCGGCCACCTGGCGCCGGCGGCTTGTGCGGACGATATTTTTGCGCATGAAGATGCTCGATTTGTGCCCCCAGGAGCCTGAGTCGCGAGCCTAAGTCGCTAATGTCCGGGCCTGACCGGACCTTAAACTCCTTGCCGTAGCTTCGAGACAGCCGTGTTCGCCAACACCCGCACCGTGCCTTTCCTTTCCTGCTGCAGACGCGGCCGTCCCGGCACATGTAGTTGGGGGCGACCCCTTACCCCTACCCCTTGTAAGACTGCTTGTACTCATGTTGGCCCCCTTCCCCCCCCCCCCCCCCCCCCCCCCCC
>BDDC01000388.1:30964-43196 GCA_001662425.1 Chlamydomonas sphaeroides
CAGCGGCAGCAGCAGCCCCGGCGAGCGCTGCATTGCGTCGCTGTGTGGCGGCGCTGTCTGACGCTGCGCTGCGCAGGCGCAAGGCCCCCACTGCGCACCCGTCACCCCCTCAAGCGGCCCTTCCCCTGCCACCTGTGCCTCCCCGCCGCATCGCCAGGTGGGCTGTCAAGGCCGACGGCCACGCCGACCCCTCGGTGCGCACGCTCATGCGGCCGCTGCTCAACCTGTTCCACGGCGAGGCGGGCTGCAAGCGCTGGAAGGCGGGCGTGGACGAGATACTCAAGCAGGGGGCGGCCAGCCTGGGTGAGCGGGGGGCAGAAGGGGCCGATAGGGAGGGGGTCACGGGAGGTAGGGAAGGGGGGCCATGGCGGAGGGGGCCGTAAGGGGAGCAGGAGCAGGGCAGGTAGAGGGCAGGTGGAGGGCAGGTGTGGGCAAGGTTTGACTGTGCTGAGGCGGGGTCGGCAAGCCTGGGTGCTTGGATTCTGCGAAAGCAGGCACGGACGGGCATTGCTGCGGCCACGAACGCTCGGGGCAGCCCCAACCCAGCCCCTACCTACGCCTACCCACGCGCTGCTCACGTACCCATGCCTGCCCTTCTTCCCCCTTTCCCCCCTCCCCCTTCGCCCCAGGCGAGGTGCTGGACGCCACGCTGCCGCTGCTCAGCGACGCCGTGCTGGACTCGCCGCCCCGCACTCCCGGCCTGGCCTCGCTGCCGGCCTTCGACATGGACCCCGAGCTGCCGGGGCCCTCCAGCCGGGCGGGCAAGAGCCAGGAGCCGCCCGAGGAGCGGCGGAGGGCGCGGGAGGAGGCGGCGGCCAAGGGCAAGAAGGGCAAGAAGGCCGCGGCGCAGGCGGCGGCGGAGGCCGTGGAGGGACAAGGCGCGGAGGCGGGGCAGGGGCAGGGCGCGGGGTTTGGGTGCTGCGCGGAGGCGGTTGCGCTGGCGGCAGAGGCGGACGAGCAGGTGGTGGCTCTGGAGGCGGGCGCGGGCAGGGGCAGAGGCGCAGCGTCGTCGCCAGCGGCAGCAGTGGGCGCGGGGGCAGCGGCGGGCGACGGCGAGCGGCGGGCGGTGGTGGCGGCGGCTGGCGGGTCAGGGGCGCAGAGCCAGGGCCAGCAGCGCCGGCGGCGGGGCTGCATTGTGAGCTGAGGGGCGGCGGGCGGCGAGGCTGGGCGTGCGCGTGTAGGGGCGTGCGCGTGTAGGGGCGTGGGAAGTGAGCGGGGACCTTTGGGGCGGGAGGGATTGCAGCGACCGAGCTGCGTGCGTGCCCCCGTGCTGCCTGCTGAGTACATGTGTGGGCTGGCCAAGTTAAGCGCCGCAGAGGGGACTTGCCCCAAGTGAGTCGTCCGGACCGGGAGTCACGCAATGCATAAGCACCTGACGGGTCGTCTCTGGCTTCATTCTGTTCGCTGCGTCAACCACACCGCGCCAGGCTGCTTGCAGCTGCAGTGTGACGAGCGCTGAGCGACCGTGCTCTGGGCCGCAGGGGTCAGCAGCAGCAGCGCGTGCCCGCCTTACAAGACACTCTGCCCGCTGGCTACACGAGCCGTCCCCACAGCGCCGCCCGGCCGGGCCCGCCCCGTGGCAGGGCCCGGACTGCCGCCCCGCCGCACCCCCCCGCACCAACTCGGCTGCCCACCCCCGCCTGCTGTGCCCCGCTACCCTCGCACCCATCTAGCTGCACCAAGCCACCCAAACCCCTTTCGCATGTTGCTATGCCTGCGCGCCCTCCAGCCCGCGCAGACAGCTGCGCCAACAAACTGCCGCGCGGGCGCTCCGGCGCGCTCCCGCCCCGCGTCCGCCCGGGGGCCGCCCCAGGGTCCGCGCCACGCCGAGCATCGCGCCGTGCGCGGCACCCCGCAGCGCGCGAGCTGCAGAGGACCGCGCCCCGCGACCGCCACGGCGCCGCCGCTGGCGATGGCCAGCTAGCCAGCCGGGCATGGCGTGACGTGGCGCCTCCCCGCCTGCCTCCTGGCCGCCCGCAACCTCGGCCCCTGCCTGCCGCCGTGGCCCCAGCCGCCGCCGTGGCCGCTTACGCGTCCATGAGAGCCGAGGCACCAGCAATGATCTCGATGAGCTCCGTGGTGATGGTGGCCTGGCGCTTGCTGCGGGGGTGAGGGGATGGGGAAAGGGGAAGGGGAGGGCGGGGTCGAGAGCAGCGGCACGCAGGGGCCGCGCTGAGTCCCTCCCTCCTCGCGCGCTAGCGATCCGCCCTCCCTCTTCCTGGCCCCTTCGCTGCGCGCTCACCGGTTGTACTCGAGCGTGAGCTTGCCCAGCATCTCGCCCGCGCTCTTGGTGCTGTTCTCCATGGCGCTCATGCGGCTGGCGTGCTCGCTGCAGTTGTTCTCCAGCATGGCGTTGTACATGGTCTGCGGGGGGCGGGCGGGGCAGGAGAGCGGGAGTTGAGCCACGGGGTTGAGCGGAAGCCCGGTAGGAGGGGTAGAGGGCGGGGCGGGAGTACCAGGCGAAGGGAGGGCTACGAGCAGGCCATCAGCAGTGCCAGCCAGACGGCATCCCCCGCCCGGCCACTTCGCCTGTGCCGTCGGCGATGTTGCTCACATTCACACGCCTCTCTCCCGCCCTCGCGCCCACGCCCGCCCTCATGCCCCCTGCCTGCCCTCACCGCGGCAAGCTGGAACTCCGCCAGGTCCTGCAGCACGTCGCTGCGCTCGTGCGTGGCCTCAATCTCGTACGCGTCCAGCCGGTTGCCGCTGGGCTCGTTCAGCTGCTGCTCCAGGGTCTGCCGGGAGGAGGGCGCAGGAAGGGAGGCAGCAGCAGGAGGGCCGGTGAGCCGACCGTGCGGTGCCGTGGCGCGCAAGCGTGCAGGGGTCCGTCCCCGCGCCAGCGGTCCCTCCGGTGTCGCAAGCGGCCTCAGTCAAGAGGCAGCATGCGGCCGTGCATGCAGGATGTGCGTGCGCCAGAGCCTGGCCAGCCTATACCCCAACACGGCTGCGTCCGCGTTGCGGCGGCACCCGTCCGCCGCCCGCCGCCGATGCGGTGGCCGCTGCGGGCCGGCCATCGCGGTGCCAGTCGCCTGCTTGGCGCCTGGGCCGGGGCTGGAGTAGCGACCCAATGAGTGGGGCGCCGCAGGGCCCACGGCGTCGCGCCGGGGGATGCAGCACTGCTTTGCGCGGGACCGGCTGGCAGCTGCTGTCCGGCTGCTGACCGGCACAGCAGCGGCAGAGCGGGACCCATGGACGCCGTCCTGCGTGCTGGGGGCGCGCCTCCATCCGCCACCGCAGCTGCCGCGTGACAGGGCCGCGAAGTCGCAACGCCCACAGCCTGCGGTCTGGGGGACCGGCCGGTACGGGCGACCGCCACCTCAGCTGGGCGCCTCGCTGCCCCGGCGACCGCTGAGGGTGCTGCGCCGCTCCCTTCAGGACGTGCAGCGGTGAGCGCCCGGGATCGATGGTCGCGGCGCCAGCGGCAGCAAGGACGTCACCGCCATTCAAGCAGCCCGCTGCTGCGCCGCCTAACGCTCTCGTGAGCTGCAGTCTGGCCGCCGCACTGCGCTGCATCAGCGGGGCCCCGCCAGCCCTGATAGAGCACACTCCGGCTGCCAGCACTTGCAGCCAGGGAGCACGGCCAGCATGCGCGCAGGCTGGGGCACAGCTGCGCATGCGCAAGCAGCCAGCTGCCAGCTGCGCAGCGGCCCGCTGCGCCCACCAGCTCCAGCCCGGGGGCCACAGCGCCAGCGGCGGCCTGGGCCGCACGTGGCCGTGCAGAGGTTGCGGCCGGCGTACTCCTTCCACTCGAGCCGGCCGCAGGCGGCCCCCCGGCCAGCAGCGCTGTGCTGGAGCGTGGCCGCCACTCCAGGCTCTGGTGGCGCTGTCCGCTCGGCTCGGCTCCGCGACCACCCTGGCTGTACCGCGAGTAGGGTCGGCGCTACGTGCGCCGCTGGTTAGCAGCACCGTTGCAAGTCCGCGGAGCCGCACTGCCAGCGACCGGGCACGCCGGCGCTGCCCACCGCCGCAACGCCGCGTGTCGGCTGCCGTGGCTTCCACGGCCAAGCCTCCGATGTGCTGCTGCTGCTGCTGCTCCGCTGCTGCTCAAGGTCCGACTCCGGCTCCAGCTCCGCAACAAGCAGCTCAAGGGCAGTCGCCATACCCGCACGACTGTCCTCGACCAGGAAGCTTGGCTTGTAGCGCCCTTTTTCCCCCATGCCCATGGGACCCTTCCCCCGTAGCGCCGCCCAGATTCCCGTGCTGTGCCCCTTTGTGCCCTGCTGCCGCACCTTAGGGCTGAGCACGGTGGCCAGCGTGGGCTTGAAGGAGATGGCAGAGCGGAACTTGTTGAACAGCACCTTGACCACCTCGGGGTTGCTCTTCAGCAGCTCCTCCGTGATCAGGGCGGCCTAGGCGAGAGGGGAGTGAAACACGCAGCAGCCGTTGGGGCGGTTGAGCGAGATGCAGGCGCCCCACAGGTTCCGGCGTCCAGGGCTGCGCCGTGATGGGCACCAGGGCGGCGAGGTGGTGCAGGGACATGCTGCTCGAAGCCCGAACGAACGTGTTGGGATGGCATGGTCGGCGTACCTGGGCGAAGGTGACGCGGACCTTGTAGGTCTCCGCGAAGGTGTAGGTGAACAGGTGACCCTCGGCACGCATCAGCTGCGAGCGGCCCTTGTCACCGATGGCCACCAGCTTGGTGCCGCCGCTCTCGGCTGCGGGCGGGAGCACCCCGAGTATGCATCAGCACAACAGCGGATCGCAGCTGTGCTGAAGCATGTAGCGGTTGCAGGCGGGCAGTACCGCGCTGGCGTGGACCTACCGTTAGCGGTGTCCATCTTCAGCAGGGCACGCGTGTACTTGGTGATGTTGGAGTTGAGGCCACCGCAGAGACCCCTGTCCGACGTCACCGCCACGGTGAGTCCCGCCTTGCCCTCGATGGCTGTGAAGGTGGGGGCAGGGGTATGTCATAAAGGGCGTTCCGCAGGTAGCAAGGGGTGATGGGCACGGACATCGTCGCGCACCTGGGTAGTCCCCGAACAGGCGCACGAACGGGTTCACAATGCCACGCGACTGCTCCACGGCCGCCTGTGCGTTCCTCATCTTCGAGGCGGCCACCATCTTCATGGCCTTGGTAATCTTCCCAATGTTCTTAATGGCCCTGATGCGCTGCTTAACTGCGAGGGTAAATGGCCCGGAAGCGCGGCGTCATGCCCGGAAGTGACTGCCCCGGCACGAAATCGCCGACACCATGGACTCGCAGAGGCCAGGGACGGCCCCAGTGCCCTCGACCTGGTTCTTGAAGGCCATGGCCTCATGATGCGGCCAGGGGAATACCTGTTGCTGCACTTACCGGCCTGATTGGAGGCATGGCGCACACCCTCGGTCACGAAGGCGCTGCACGTGTGGGAACCAGGGGCTCCAGATTAGCTACCGAGCTCCATGGGCATCTAGACCGAAGCATGCGGGCCCTACTTGGTAAGAGCCTCGGCACCAGGGCCCTTGGCCGCGCTGATCCCCAGCTCCGCAGCGCCAATAAGGCGCTGCCCGAGGAACGTAGCGGCGTTGCGGAGCGCCATGGTACCTTGAGGTGTGGCAACGCGACTAGCACCCTGTTCGAGTTCAGTGGGCAGTTTTGTGCCCGATGCACGACACTACTCATTGCGCGCTAGCTGGCTCAAGCGTGTGCGGCCTGCCAATCGAAACTACACACATACCTTGGTAACCTGCATACATACGCTAACGTGCTCCTCTCCAAGACATCATGCTGCCTTACAGAAGTCACGCGTGCTGCCGCAGAACTCCTTTGCAGTCTTCTTGATTTACTATGACAAAGTAGCGTGGGCAGCATGAACTCCGGGTGGCTCCTGGTTGCCCCTTGGAGCCCGGCCGTGCTGTTGCCCCTGGCATGACCAGCGCTGTGCGCGCCTTCGGCTCCTGCCCAAGGCTTTGCGCCGTCACGGTCACGGTGGGGGCTGCTGACGGATGGAGGAGTCAGTCGCGTGGTGACAAGCGCCTGAA
The DNA here is from genome assembly GCA_001662425.1 of Chlamydomonas sphaeroides. NCBI lineage: Eukaryota > Viridiplantae > Chlorophyta > Chlorophyceae > Chlamydomonadales > Chlamydomonadaceae > Chlamydomonas > Chlamydomonas sphaeroides. Next base: position 36,926 of record BDDC01000388.1, read on the forward strand.
CACTCCTGCAGCTGCGGCGCGGGTGGCTGGCCCGATGTTGTGCCGCGGCGGCGCCACCCCCACGCAGCGGTTGCTGCAACGGTCTGGCAGGCCTGATAAAGCGCTGTAAGCGTGCTGGTGCCCAGAGTCCGGAAGGAGCCGTCAAACCCACGGCGGCTGTCTTGCGGCGACGCCACACTGCGCCCTGGCTCAGGCGGGTGTTTCTCAACACCATATGTCCTGAGGCGCTCGAGCTGGTCGGGCGCGGCGCTGCCGGTGGTTGGGGGATGCACAGCCCGGCCCCTGGCGCGCGCGGCTCGCCCTAACTAGGCAACGGCCGCCATGCGCTGAGGCAGTACGCTGCTATGCAGTGTCAGCAGTGTGCGGGCCCTGCCCCTTCTCCATCTCCCAGCGCGGCGCAGCGGATGGGCGCCAGGCTCCCATGCTGGGTGCCAGCGTGCTGGCTCCTGCAGGCACAACTAGAAGACAGGGCAGCAGGCCCTCGGTGAGGGGCTTCGTCACCTGGCGTCGGCACACGCGCGGGCCTTGATGCGGCCGGTACCTGCCGCACACTGCCTGCAGACCCCCAGGCCCTCCTGCGCAGGCCCGTGCCTGCCGGACTGCTGGCAGGCTAGGTCAGCGCTGCGGATGGGCCACCGAGTGGGCACCTGCGCTGGGGGAGTCTGCTCCAGCACAGACCCATGCAGGCGGGCCTGTGGCGGCACTCGTCCGCCAGCAGCAGCAGCAGCAGCAGCAGCAGCAGCAGCTCGCCGGCTGCATGCATGGCCCCACAGGACCCCCCCATGGCCCCACTGGACCTGCAGCGGCGCTACCGTGCTCCATGCCTTAACCCACGCGTGCCCCCAGTCGCGACGCCGCGCACATTACGCCTTTCTACTGTAGCACAATTTATGTTGAGGTACGGGCGGCGTTGCCCACACACCTGCCCAGACAGGCCCCTGCTTCCGTGGCAGGTGTTGGTCCTCAATACCCAATCACCTTCTCAGCCAGGCCTGCACGAGCCCCAGAGCGCTTCCGCCCCGCCCCGTCTCTACCAGGGGGCCGGCCGGCAGCCCCAGACAGAGGACGGATTGGGGCTGCGCCTCTTTTCCCATTCTGGTGGGGACATATTTGTCTCTGTGAAACGTCGAACGTGACAGGGGCGCAGCGACCCCGAGCCTCGCAGCCCAAGCTGGCAGCCGCGCCATGCAGCCGCCGCTGCAGCTTTGTGTTGCTCCCATGATGTCAGAATGTGTGGGAGAGTGGGGTTACATGCTGCAGCTTGTGCGGCTGCGCCCTACCCGCCCCCGGGGGGCACGTCAGCAGCCCTTGGGAGGGCGACCAGCGGGAGCCAGGGCTGAGCCAGGGCCCGCTGTGCGGCGGCAGGGGGCCAGCGGCTGGCCCGGCCCCGGCTCAGCGGGTCCTGCATCGTGCGTGCCAGCGTGTCACCCTCAATCGCGGGCGGGCGCCACCCATGCCTGCCCTCCCCCAGCAGCTCCACCACCACCGCAGCGCCCATCGGCACGTGCACAACCCCTGCGGCCGCGGCATAGCGGGGAGGCGGGCGATGGAAAGCGCGCTGGTGCCGTAGTGCCGCCGCGCCGCCGCCGCCCTCGTGCCTGCTTGTTTGCCTGCTGGGCCCCCCGTCGCAGCGGCAATGGATCAAATTTTGGGGTCGCAGGACTGCAGGTACAGGTTCTTGACTTCGTCTTTCTATCGTGCCTTCATTGCCAGCGCAGGGGGCCGGCCAGCCGCATGCGGCCAACTGCGCCACGGCAGCGTTCGCACGCCCTGGTCAAAGCCGGCTGCATACAACCTCACGGCCGCTTGCTCCTAGGGTGGCCCCTGGCTTTGCCGGGCCACTTCAGGCCCAGTATGCTGCCTCTGCAAGGGGGGTGCCCGGCTGGCAGGAGGGGCCCAAGCTGGTTGGGACTGGACACAGGCGACAGGGCATCCAGTTGGTCCTTGTTTAAGACCTCCCCAGCTGCGCATGGGTGCATGGCTCGCGCCAAAAAGAGGCCACCCAGACCAGACGAACACCGTCAGCCATTATGCGGTTGTCGCCGGGGCATGTTAAGGGGTCTCGGGCACACCGACAACCGTGCCCTCACCCCACCTCAAGGTCCCGACCGGTACGCCTACGGGGGCGAGCAGACGCCAAAGAGGAAGCCTGGCGGGGTGCATGTCGGCTTCGAGCAGAATGGATGCCACGTTCGCGTCGCCGGCACCTGACAGCGCGCGCCACCTGAAGGGTCGCAGTACTGACGTAGGGTGCAGTTGTCCGCCGACCCGCGTCTTGCAGCATGCGGCATGCGTCCACTTTGCCCTTAGAGGCGGCCGGCGCAAGCACCGTATAGTGCGGCTGTGATCTAATCTTACATTCACTGGCAAGCAGCTGCCGCTGCACGGCATGTTGATACCAGGAGGACTCCTGGTTGATACAGGGTGAAGGGATAGGGGTGGAGGGGCGAGAGCGGGGGCATGGGTTAGGTTTGGTGCGTGTACAAGTTGGCCGCTGACATTGCGCAGCTTTGCGTTGCACAGTGCTCGCGCACACATCATAGAAGCGAGTTGTGCTTTGCTGACTTGCCGTCGGCACGTTGGCACATTCCCATCCGGCTTCGCGGACGTTTAGGAAATCGCTAGTTATATCAAGCTTGTGCACCAAGACTGAATCGCTCAGTTGCTCAATACGGTAGCTGATAGCGAGGACTGCGCTGGTTTGCCTGTCATCGCGGAGGAGCGACACACTCACGCGCCTCGCTCCTGCGGTTGGCAATTGTGCAACAATGGGTCAGGTGCGCTCGCTGCACAGGAGAACACTCGGCATCGGCTGCCCCTGCGCTGTCGTGTGCTTCTCGGCGGGTGGTGTCGACTGGCCCCACGCCCCGTGCACCCTTGCTGCCGCGACAGGCCGCCAGCGGAGGCCTGACTCAGGGCGATGTGGATGAAGTCATCGCCGCGTCCAAGGGAGTGTGTGAGTGGCGCGGCTGGGGCGGGGTGGGGACAGGGTCAGGCGCCAGCGTTCCCAACCAGGAAGACAGGCGGCACGCCCGGTGCTGTAGGTGGTAGGCCTGTGAGCAAGAGGACTCTCGAGATGCTCCAGGGGTGCCTCCAGAGTCCATCAGTGGCGTGAAGGCGCCGCACCACTCCGGCGCACTTCCCGAGCAGCCCCTGGGCAGCCCCTGCTCATGGCCCACCCCATCCATGCATGTGTCTTCCCCAGCCTCTGTCTACTCGCCTCCCTTCCGCCAGCTCGCCTGGCTTACCCAGTCCCCTTCCCCCTGCCCTCCCCACCTTTCCTCGGTCCCCCCTGCCCACACCAGTCAACCAGGCCGAGATCGAGGCCCTCTACAAGCGCTTTCGCTCGCTAGATCGCGGGCGCAAGGGCTACATCTCACAGCAGGTACCCTAGGCAGGGGGGCGGCGTACTGGTCGGGGCGCACGGGGCCGGGGCACTGTTCGGGACATCGGACGACCGCTGGCAGCCCACCGCACGTCCCCGACCCCTGGGCCATGTGGGCTGGGAAAAGGGGCTGCAGCCGACAGCTCATGCGCCTCACCTGCCGCCATACCCCTGGGCGCCCCTACACGTGCCCACGCTTACCCTGCAGTGTCAACGCCTCCCCACCTCACTCCCGCCACCCCACCCATGCATGGGATGCCTTGTTCTCTGTGGCGTGTCAGCCAGTGCGCCCACCCCACCCTGCACTGCCCCCGCATCCCTGGTCCCTGCCCTCCCCCGCGTATTACCGTACACGCAGGAGTTCCTGTCCATCCCCGAGCTGTCCATCAACCCGCTGGCGCAGCGCCTGGTGCGCTGTTGCGAGTGCCCCAACTTCACCGACTTCGTCCGCCTGGTGGCGCCCTTCAGCCCGCGGGCAGGGCGCGACGACAAGCTGGTCTTCATGTTCGAGGTGTATGACGTGGACGGAGACGGTGAGCGGGGAGGGAGGGGATGGGGGGGGGGAGGGGCGGGTGTGTCGTGTGGCTCGTGGTGTGGTGGTGGTACGGGGTGAAGGTGGAGGTGGGAGCATGGGAGGCGGTGATCAGGAAGGCACGGGCCCGGGGACGCAGGCGCGCTGGCCCGAGCACCAGGGCACCGCTGGTTCCCTCCTCGGGTCCCGCCCCTCCCACCCCTCTTCTCCCATTCCGCGCAGGCTACATCAGCCGCGAGGACATGAGCGCCATGCTTAAGCAGCTGGCGGGCAGCAGCCTGGCAGAGGAGGACAGACAGGTGGGGACAGAGGCAAGGGAGGGGGAAGGGGACGGAGGGAGGTGGGCGGGGAACGCACGCGGCCGCTGTCCGGCTCGCTGGGGCTGACGCGACGCAAGAGCTGCAGGCGGGGAGCTGGTTTTGCCGACCGACCTTGGTGCCGCCTCTGCCCCCTCCTGGGCCCCTGCCGCCTACCGCCCGTCCCTCCCTGTGGCCACATGGTGCGCAGGAGATCATCTCCCGCGTGCTGGCGCAGGCGGGCGGCGCCGAGCGGCTGGACCTGGCCGCCTTCAAGGGGGCGCTGGCGGGGGCCGACCTGGGCAACATGGTGGTCGAGGTGCCGGTGGACCTGTGAAGGCGGGGAGCAGTGTGTGTGTGTGTGTGTGTGTGGAGAGGGTTGTGGCAGGGGGTGAAGGAGGGAGGTGAGGAGAAGGGGCGCGAGGTGCGAGACAGCGGCAGGTGGGTGGGCGGAGCGTGTGCGCAGGTCCTGCCCGTGGGGCGTGGGGCGGTGGTGCAGGTTAGTGAAGGACGAAATGAGGTGAAGGACGAGATGAGGTGAAGGACGAGCTGAGGTAGAGGTGGCATGAAGGTGGGGAGGAGGCAGGTGGCTGCCGTGCCGGACCGGGACCAGGCTCGTCCGACGTGTTCCGACCGGGGCGGCGGCGGAGCCTAGTTGCGGCATAGGTCGAGGAGCATAAGACAGCGCGAGACTGTGCGCTGGGAGGGACAGGCAGGCCTGTGGGGGCCGTGGCGGACCCTGCGAGCCGCATGGTTGCCGCAGTCCGCGGCCGGCCGGGATGTCGGAGGCCCAGGACGGCCCCGGCACTGGGCTGGCATGGGGAAGTCGTACGGCGCTTGTGTGCAAGTTCGTCTCCGACGAGGCAGTCCAGAGCACCCGTGACAGTACTAGCCACACCACCGATCCATGCAAGAATGGCGACGGCAGGGCAAGAGCTCCTCGACATCGTGAAGGGCAATGCGCCCGAGTTGCTACCCACCCTCTGGCGAGTGCGTGCATAGCGTTGCGTGCTCGACGGATCGCGAGAATATAAGATACGGTTGCAACGTGCAGGTATGCTCTCCTCTGGCTGGTGGTTCGCGCGGTGTTCTACGCGGGCTTTCGCGCCTACTGGAAGCGGACCGGGTGGAAGGACATTCCGTAAGGCCCTCGCTATGGGGTTGGAGCTAAGGCTTGCCGGGCTTGCCCGTGACAAGCGGCATGTATTTGCAGCATGCGGGGCTTCCCGGCCCCCTTTAACGTGCCGACGCCCTTCGCAGGCTGCAAGAGAAGGTGCTTGAGGAGTCGTTTGCTATCGTAGGGGCTCTGGTGAGTCCGCCACGCAACAGGGGTCGTGTGCCGCTGCCCCCTCCCTCACCCTGCATTGACCCCGTCGTGCGCCGGCTTGCACCTGTTGCATTGATCAGGTCGCTACCGTCCTAGGCGTCATGGCCTTCATGCACAGGTGCGCCGGACTGCCGCGGTTTTGCAGGAAAGCGTGCACGAGGCATGCATCGCCGGTGCAACACGCCGTCGTCCCGCTCCTCGTGAACCCGCCCGCAGCGATGAGGGCACCTGCGGCCTCCTCAACACCCGCGGCTGCTTCGTGGGCTGGCCCTCTGCCGTGGGCCCGCGCCACGCATCCATCACGCTGTACCACTGCGTGGAGCTGGGCTGGTACGCCCACTACCTGGCCAAGCACCACCTGGGTGAGGCGGGTGCCGTGGGGCCTGGGGCGGGAGGGACGGCAGTTTGTGTGTTCCAGTGTTAGGTAGAACGGAACCCCACACGCGGCACAGCACGCCCCGGGTAGAGTGGCGCGTCGGCCGTGCGCAGAGGGAGTGCGGTTAGATGCGCCAGTGCGGAAGCGGAGCTTAGCGCCACCCGAAAGGAGCCCGGCCCAGCCGAAAGGTGCCCGGCCCAGCCCGCGTACTATAATGCGAGTTACCTGGCGGAGATGGTACGAGTACTGCAGAGCTTAGCAGCGGCCAGGCGCAGCACCCGCCGAGACGCGCACTAGTAACCCCATGCTAACAACGCAACTCGGCCCCGGCACAGCACGCCCTCAGTTAGACGCG
>BDDC01000388.1:43561-54488 GCA_001662425.1 Chlamydomonas sphaeroides
GGCAGGGGCGGAAGGCAGAAGGCATGAGCGGTCAGTAAGCGAAGTCGGCGCACCGCAGCGCGATGCACCAGGTGGGAGCAGGAGCAGGAGCAGGGCACACGCTACACGCGTAGGCGGTCGGCGGGTGCTGCGTCTGTATGTGGAGGGAGAGAGTTGCAGAGAAAGTGTTAAAGTCAGGGGGCCAGGTGGTTTTGGTGGCGCAGGGGAGGGGCCGAGCATGGCTGGGCGCCGGGAATGCTTGGAGTTGGGTACAGGTATGGGGACGAGGGACGAGCAGGAGCTGGGTGGGGGGATAGGAGGTGAAGGGGTTGAGGGTCGGCAGGGGAAGAGGGCGGGCGCGTGCGGTGCAGCAGGTGCTTGGGGCTGCGCAGGCGCAGCGGCTGCACCGGGGGTACGCAGCGGCCGCGGCATGGACGTGGCCTCAGCGGCGAGGGGCTCGTGCGGCCGGTGTGGGTCGGCCGCGGAGCCCGCTGCCTGCCCATGCCCCGCTCGCCGGCGCCACGGGCTGCCTCGACCCGCCTCCCCTGCCCTGTGTGCCGGCAGGCATGGGCATGGCTGACAACCTGTCGATGCACATCCACCACGCCTCTACCATCACCCTGCTGCTCATCAGCTTCACCCTCAACCTGCACCGCGCGGGTGTGTGGAGTGGGATGGGGCGGGGTGGGGTGGGGCCGCCAAGGGAGGGGAGCAGGGATAGGGGTGCCAAGGAGGTACGACAGGCGATTGGGGCTGCATATCTGCTACGGCGCCAAGCCCGTGGTCGTGGAGGCGGGGCCAGGCCAGCGGGCGGCCGCGGTGCCGCAGCTGAGCCCGAGAACCAAGCAGCGCCCCGAGGGGCAGCGCCGCTCCACCTCCTCGACCCGCTCGCCCATGCTCCGCTCCTCCCATGGCAGGCGTGCTGGTGCTGGCGCTGCTCAATGTGTCCAACCCCTTTCTGCATGTCGCCAAGGTGGCGCACTACGTGGACTCGTGAGCGGGGGCGGAGAGGTTGGGGTTGAGGGAGGTGGGAAGTGGGTCGGGCCGGTACCCCGTGTCCGGGGTGCAGGGAGGGAGGGCGCGCATGCCTGCCTCGTCCTGGCTACTCCCTGCTGCTCCCCGCTGCCTCGCCACCGCTTTCCTCCCCTGCACCCTCGCACGCTTCCACCCTCCCGCCTCCCCGCAATCAGCCACGCCGACAAGATCCTGTTCATGGCCTTTGCACTGGCCTTCTTCGTGTCCCGCATCATCGCCTACCCGCTGGTCATTCTGCGGGCGTGAGTTGCGGCGGCAGCCGGGGACAGGGCCGGGGCAGCCGGGGCGGCAGCGTACCGGTACTAGGGGGCGGGGGCGGGGGCGAGAGGCAGTGCAAGAGGGCATGCCAGGGAAGGGGCCTGCGCCAGCCAGTGACTCTGTGCAGACCTGTCTGCACCAACACCCCGCGGTCACAGCGATGCTCGCAACCAGCCTTCTTCGGCCATGCCCACACTGTCCTCCGCCTGCCCGTCCCCTCTTCCGCTGCGGCCTCCCTCCGTCCCCCTCCCTCTCCGCAGCACGCTGCTGGAGAGCTGGGTGGTGCACCCCGGCTTCCTGGACCCCTCCCGCCACCTGTCGGTGTACCTGGCGGCCAACGTGCTGCTGAGTCTGCTCATGGTGCTGCAGGTGGGCAGGGGGCAGGCGGGAGGGAAGGAAGAGGGGGCAGCGGAGGTTATGCGGGGCTCATGCACCTCGGGCATCGCCAGGATGGCGGCATGCAGCCTGTGGATTCCCCTCAGTCAAGTGACCGCCCTGCTCCTGCTCCTGCTCCTGCTCCTGCTCCTGCTCCTGCTCCTGCTCCTGCTCCTGCTCCTGCTCCTGCTCCTGCCTGGCGCCCGCAGGTGCACTGGTTCATGGGCATCATTCGGTGAGGGTCCGGAGCGGCAGAGGCAGAGGCAGGGGCAGGGGCAGGGGGAGCCACACAGGGCCGGGGGGCTGGGCCGCGGGATCATGGTCGGCCGGGATCCTGCCCGCGGCCGCCTGCTACCTGCGGCTCCCCTCACCCCCTCTGCGCCCTCGCCTCACGCCTTCCCTCCCCCTCCCCGCCCAGGCTGCTCACCAAGGCCACCGCCGGCAGCAAGGACGACTTCAAGAAGGAGGGCTCCAAGCACGACTACGCGCGCACCAAGGCCGAGTAGCCGCGGCGGCCGTGCGGGGGGCCGGCGGCGCGGCGTGCCGCCGAGCGCTGGCGGCTGCTTGACATGTATGCGGGGGAATCGTCGCTGCTTTGGCTTCTTTGAGATGGCGCACTGATTAAGTGAGAGCATTCCTGTTCGGAATTGCAAAACCGATGGGCGGTATGGGGATGGCGTGGCGAAGGCCGCGTAGCTGCGAGCGGCGTGCAAGGCGTGACCCCTGTGAGCGTGTTTCCTTGGTTGATACCTGAAGTACCGGTAGCGTACAGAGGACGGCGCTGAAGCGGCGATGCGCACCTCCGCCCACCACCAGATTAGTGTGGCGGGCTGTTATGCTGCTGAGTGTTATAGCTGACCTGGCCTTGTTACAGCTGAGGGGCTGGTGTGCGGCCGCGGCAACAGTGGCGCAGAAAATCCTTACCAGTACATTACAGCAATCATGCGAATGCGCACCATTGTGCAGTGTGCATCGTTGCGTGCATCCTCGTTCGTTGGACGGGCGCACGCTGGGCCTCCCAGGAGTTGGGCCCACCGTCGCATTGGGCCCCGGGGCCGCCAGCCCAGCCGCGGTTAGCCGACAGCCAGGGGCAGGCGGTTCTTGGCGCATCGCTGTGCATGAGTAAGCACCAAAGTGAGCCGCGCGCCAACGCAGCCGGTCGGGCACGCTCTGCAGACCCGCCCGGCCGCGGCTACGGGCCCCGGCGCCACCTGCTGCGCCCCCCTCCCGCTGCCGCCCCCGCCGCCGCGTCCTCCTTCCGCTGCCGCCGCTCCCGGTCCAGGCCCATGAGGTGCTCCGGGTCGTACAGCGCGGGGTCGAAGGCCGCCACGCAGCTGCCCAGCGCCGCCGCCCAGAACAGCAGCAGCACCAGGCGGGTGACCACCCACAGCGGCAGGTAGGCGGGCGCGTCCCACAGCGCCAGGTAGGAGATGCGCTGGTAAAGCAGCACCTGGGGCGGTGGGGGTTGGGCAGGCATCTGAGGAAATGGTCGCTACGCTGGTTGCGGCCTGCCAGCAGGCCGCCCGATTCGCCGTCCACCCCCGCGCCCTCTCCCATGGTACATACCCCGTCCCGTTCCGTCAACCCAGCACCTCACCCCATCCCCACTTCTTCCTCCCTTCCGCCCACACCCAGGCTGCCTCACCGCGGCGTACACCTTGACCGCCAGATACAGCCCAAGGCTGGCCACAAAGAGGCCGTACAGGGGGCCAAAGTGCTGCAGGTACAGGTCGTAGCGGCCCAGCTGTATGAGCAGCGACTGACTGGTGAGCACGAAGAAGGCCATGATGATGCCCAGCAGCAGGCCCAGCTGGCCGCTGGGGGAGGAGAGGGGGAGGGGGCGGAGTGAGGGAGAGGCACGGCAAGTGCGGCTCGGCAAGCAACAGCCAGGCACGGCGAGGGCCGCGGGCGGCGGAGGCTGCGCGAGCCGCGGCCCATTGGCCCTTCGCCAAGCAGCAGCCCCGTTCGCCCGCCCGGTTGGGACCGGCTTGCCTTGTCATTGCTCGCCCGTGCGGCCTCCCCAGCGCCTTCCCCGCCCCCCACCCGGCCTCCCCGCGCTCACGTGGACACGATGACCTGCGTCAGCGGCGTCCGCGTGTAGAGCGGGTCGGTGTAGGCCACCAGCATGGCGTGCCCCACCACCAGCACGCCCACAGCCAGCGCCTGCCGGCGCATGCGCTGGATCATCTTTTCGCTGTTGGGGAACATGGCCTGGACGGGAGGGGAGGGCAGGCAGGGGCCCGGAGGTGGTGGGTAAGGGAGGCAGCCAGGACGGCGGGGGGGGGGGCAGGTGAGGAGCGGGTCGGAGAGAGCCGCTGCGTGCAGTGCTGGCGCGAGCACGACACACATCCACTAACCCCTGCAAGCGATCTCGCTATTTTGTGTGGGAAGGAGCTGTGCTCCGGCGTGAACGCCAGCTCGCCCCCACTTGCGCTCCGTTCAGGCCGGGGGGCACACCTCAAGCAGGTCCGTGCTGCCGCCCGTCGGCGCCACGGTGATGGCAGCATGGTCGGGCGGCGGCTTCAGCGGCCCCCCAGGAGCATCAGGGTCGAACAGAGGGTTGGACCAGGCCACCTTGGTGGTGTGGGGGCCCGAGCCCGCCAACTTGAAGACCCGGTCCAGGACCGTCGGCGGCCGCGGCATGGCTGCGCTGTCGTTCTGCTAGGTAGACTGGCGGACGGTGGCGCCTTCGTGGCACGGGGTAAGCAGGCCGCGAACGTCTATGCGTTGTGCGGGCTGGCGTCGCCGGATGATGCGGGCCTAGCGGGCGGCCGCTGGCGGGCCGGCGCTGGCGGGGCGTGGTTGCCAAGCCACATGCATGTGTGTAGCGGTTACGCTGCCGAGCAGGCGTCCGCACGCCCAGGTAGCCCGGAAGATATGACACGGTTAATGGTGCTGGGAGGTTGTGGGTTGGCGCCGCGCCAAGGCGTCGCAGCACAATGTCGCTGCAGCTGCCGACTGCTAGCACCGCGTGGAACTTGGCAAAGCGACGTCCGCGACTCAATCAAGCGGGCTCCTTAAAGCGACCCAAGTCGAATAGGCAGCTCGCGGGCGGCGACGTGCTAGGTCGGGGCGGAAGGTCAATGTGTCGGGTCAGAGTAGTGCGAAGTAGTCTGAGCCCCGAGATACAAGGCTTATCAACAAGCTAGTGTCTTTCAATTGTGCTGGGAAGTCTGCCGGGTACGCTTCAGTGGGTATTTGGCACGCTGCATTGTACATGTGCCTTATGGCACGAAGAACAAGCTTTCACGTCAGTGCACAGTCGAAGCGAGTAGAGCTACACCAGTACCTGTTAGGGGCCTGTGCCCTGCCTTCCGCTAGGCGGCAAGAACCATGCGGTCTTCTGTGTCGCTCTTCCGGACCCTGGGCAAGGGCCTAGGGCTCTGTGCTGATGCCGCTTCCAGCAAGGCTGCTCAGCAGGTCCGTCCACGGTGCCGGGGAGCTACCTCGAGACCACAGCGTGATGGAGCAGCTCTTCCCCGCTTGGCGCGCTGACCTGCATGTCGCTAGCCGCCAAACACCTACATGTTGCTATAGTTGCCATCTGAGCGCGGCTGGTCCGGATGCTCCGCGCAGACGCTGCCGGCCCTCACCGCGGCGATGTCCAGCACGGCCTCCGACGCTGAGCCCAGCAAGGCGGCTCACTACGCCGCTGCTCTGGGCGGTCTCGTCGCGGGCATCTTCGGGGCTTCTTGCGTAGCCACGGCCAACGAGGTTGGCGATGGTCTGCACGCTCCGCACTACCATTGGCCCCACGATGGCGTGCTGGACTCGTATGACCACGCGTCCATCCGCCGTGGACACAAGGTGAGATTCATGCCCCGAATGGCGCGGACAGCGGTCTCGCACCTGCGTTGTGCATCAGGCGACTTTGCCTCGCGGCATCGGAGCTTGGAAGCGACCAGCTGGGACGGATACGGCTCTTTGAGTCGCACGGAACCTTGCTACGGAGGTCAGCGGAACTGTTCACGGCGAGCGTGCCGGTACCCCAGCACAGCTCGCACGCGCCACGTCGCTGCCTGTCGTGGCTGCACCCGCCTTGGCCAAGTTGGCGCCCGCTTGCTACCGGGGCGTCAGTGGGAGTCGGAGGACCCCTGGACGTCTGGGAACCGTTAGCGGACGGCGGGCTGGCAGTCGGCGCCGCCTGCAGCAGACCGCCGGGATGGAGGGCGCCCACCGCCAGCAGCATCACGGCCGGCCCCGACACGCCCCTTTGCGCCCTATTGGTCACCATCATGACCATGGTGTCCCCCCCGGGGGCCTGCACCCTGCCCGCCCTCGTGTCCGCAGGTGTACCAGCAGGTGTGCGCCGCGTGCCACTCGATGCAGTACCTGCACTGGCGCCAGCTGGTGGGCGTGTGCTACACGGAGGAGGAGGCCAAGGAGCTGGCGGCGGAGACTGAGGTGGGATGAGTAGCGAGCATAAGTGGCGCGGCGGCCGAATGGGCGGCACCGGACTGGCGAGGTCGCTGAGGCGGGAGAGGGCGGGGCCGGCTTTCGGCTGCAAACGGCGGGCAACGGCGGTGATTGCGCAGCAGAAGGCAGCCCTGGGTTGGAGCTTCATGAGCATGTTATGCAAGTCGTTCGCAGTGGAGGTCTCGGGAGTCGGCCAGCTGCGAGGCGATGCATTCCCAGGCTACCCCCGTTGGCGCCGTTCAGTTGGAGTTGTGCTGCTGGGCTGGCGACAGGCGAATAGCGCTATGGCGAGCAGCGTTGGCGGCGAACACATCAAATTTGTCGCGACAGCGACAATGACTGCATTGGTGGATCGTGTGCATAACTGCACAGCAGCCCCGCCACCCGTGCCTCGGCTCGACTACCCTCCTGGTCCTTTCCTTGGTGCCGCCCTCGCTCAGGTGGAGGACGGCCCCAACGACGAGGGCGAGATGTTCACCCGCCCCGGCCGTCTCTTCGACGCCCTCCCCAGCCCCTACGCCAACGAGCAGGTAACGCCCGGCCCCAGGGTCGCAGGGCGGGCAGCAAGGGCGCGACCACGCCCCCCAGGCGCTGCGGTGACAGCCAACCCGCTCCTCTCCTGGCCGCGATAGTTTTGGTGCCGTTTCGCTTTCGGCGTGGCCCTCGACTGCCTGCCTCACCCACCCACAACGCCGAACCCCTTGCTGCCCATCCCCTGCCTCCCGCCCCAAAGGCCGCCCGCTACTCGAACGGCGGCGCCTACCCGCCCGACCTGACGCTCATCACGGGCGGCCGCCACAACGGCCCCAACTACGTCTTCTCGCTGCTCACCGGCTACCGCGACCCGCCCGCCGGCATCTCGGTGAGCCAGGCGGGGCGCTGGGGAAGGTGTCCCACGCGCAGTGATAAATCATCCTGGCGCGATGTGCAGCCTGCGGGCTCCGTTGGTTGCGTTGTGTCGCTGACCTGCTGCCCTTCCTGCCTCCACCCCGCTCGCCCAGATCCGCGAGGGCCTGTACTACAACCCCTACTTCCCCGGCGGTGCCATCGCCATGCCCAAGATGCTGGTGGACGGCGGCGTGGAGTACGAGGACGGCACCCCCGCCAACGCCAGCCAGCAGGCCAAGGACGTGACCACCTTCCTGGCCTGGTCCTCCTACCCCTACCAGGTGCTGTGGGGCGGGGAAAGAGGCTCGCGCATGAGGGCGCTGAGCACATCAGGGGCTGGCCGCGCAAGTGGGTGCGCCCACGGCTTACTTGGCCTCGCGCTGCCCTGCCCCTCGCCCGCACAGGATGAGATGCGCGTGATGGGCATCAAGGCGTGCCTCATGATCACCATCCTCATTGGCTTCGCCGCCTACTCGAAGCGCCTCCGCTGGGCGCCCGTCAAGAGCCAGCGCATCGTCATGGACGTGGTCAACTAGGCGGCTTGTGGGCAGCGGAGGAGCAGGAGGAGGAGCAGCGGAAGGAGGATGCGGAGGACATGCAGGGCAGCAGCAGCGGCGGCGGCCGCAGGCGTGGCCGGGCAGCAGCGGCGCGAAAGGCGCCTGGTCGGCGGCGCGGCCGGCGGTGGCCAGGGGCTGCCGCGTGATGGAAGGCCGGGGCCGGTCTACAGGGACTGGCGACCGCGCGGCCGGCCTGCGGGCGGTGCCACTGCCGGTGGCGTAGACAGCCTCACGGGTGTGGAGGCCCGCACAGCGGGTCTGCAGTCGATCAGACCGGCAGCGCATGCCCGGGCTCTCGCTGCGGCTTCATGTGGCGTGCGGTAGAAGGCTTATCAACCTGGGTGTGGAGTGTGCGCTCTCGTTGCGTGTGCGTGCATGGTAGAGGGGCTTGACATCTTGTGTGAGTGTGGCGCTAGGTAGCGGCTCGAGCAGAGTGTGTTGGTGGCGGGCATCCGCTTCCGGATGTGGCGGCGTGTAAGGCACGACCTTCGAAGCTCCTTGTCGGGATGGCACATGTGAAAGGACTTGACAGGCTGGTGAGCTTTGCTGCCTGTGGCAAGTCCTCAAGCGCATGCGGGGCGCGCACGGAAGTCGGGAAGTGCGGGAAGGTACGGCCCGATGCCACGTCAGGGGAAGCGCATGCATGTCCGCTTCGGTATGCACTGATACTGCATTCTGACCAAGCCAACCAGCGAGCATATACACACTAGAAATAACATTAGTTGCGCAAGCAGCGGAAACTCTCGGAACAACCTTGAACAACCTTTGACGCTTGCAGCCTCCCGATGTCGGCGATCCGCTGCTCTGCTGCAGTGCGCGCGTCCACTTGCGGCTTGCGGAGTGCGCGCTGTGACCGGAGAAGTGAGTGCGCATGTGCATGCTCGTGTTCACGGCGCGCATGTCATTGGGTCTGTGCCTCACTGCCTCCATGTCACAGGCATGTGTATTAGGGCATCGGCGGCGCCACAGCCTACGCCAGCGGTGAGCGGTCGGAATTGTGGTCTCCGAGACAGCTTTCAAGGCTGTTCTGGAACACGGAGTCGCCCTCGGGCCATGCCAATTGCACCTCGAGGCTACTGCGACCTACATTGGACATAAAACGGTTCGCACGCTCGTTGTGTATCTGCTAATAAAGATCCCGCCGCGCCGCGGCCCCGCTGCCCCCCCTGCTCCTGCAGCCTCTCGCCTCTGGCGAGCTCTCTTACAGCCGTGTTCTGCTGACTATCTTGGATGGCAACCCATTCCTGAGCGATGGATCCCGGACGGTAGGGTTGGCCGTGTGCGCGGGGGTCGTGCGGGCGGTTAGGCGGACGAGCACCCCGCGGCGTGCCACTGGCAACCTCATCGCCACCATCACCACCCCGCCCTCTGCGACGCACTCGTCGCACCGCACGACCCCCGCACACAGCGGCATGCGGCGCTAGGGGGCTACCCTAACTTTCCTGTCGCTGCTCCTTGTCCTGTCTTTTCTAGAAGGGCGCTTCCAGAGCCTTCCTGCGATGCCGGCGACCGGCGCCCCACCTGCCGGCCCTCCGCCCCGCCTCTGCATCGCTGTACTCGCTCTCCCCTCCCTTCGCACAATCCCTACTGCGCCCTCACCCTCAGCTCCCTGCCCCTGCCCTGCCCTCCCTCCAACCTGCTCAGGCGGTGGCCACCGCGGCGCTGCTGGCCAAGCAGTACGCGGGCAAGCTCACGGTGCTGGTGGTGGACGAGCCAGGTGGGGCAGGGAGGGAGGGGGAAGGGGGTAGGGGAAAGGAGCGGTAGAAAAAGGGGGGGTGAGAGGAAGGGCAGCGGTGGCGGGGTGATGTAGGGCCACCGGGGGAGGAGAAGGGCGCGAATGGGTTGGCTGCCGCTGGCGATGGACGGCTGGTTTCCTGCTGCAGGGTCAGCACGGCGCTGCGGGGAGCCGCGAGCCCAGCTGCCGCTCTGCCACACCGCCTGACCCGGGTGCCCCTACCTCCCGCTCATGGCGCCGCCCCTCCTGGCCAGGCACGGAGAACGCGGACCCCACCAAGCGGCTAGAGTCCATCCGCTGGCACCTGCGGGAGCGGGGCTGCTCCGACTTTGAGCTGGTGCGGCCCAAGGGGCAGGGGCTGGGGGGAACGCTAGTTGCCAGCTGCCGGGCATGGCAGCAGCGTTTGCTGTTTGGGGCTGTCGGGAGGAGGGGGCCAGGCCCCGGGATGTGTGGGAGGGCATGGACAAGGGGGAGCACACAGTTGCCTCGCCCGTGCGCCTGGCTGCGGGGCGGGCTGCGATGCCTCGCGGCCCGACCCTGGCCGCTGCCCAGGCGCGCATGTGGTGCAGCGGCAGGCCGAGCCCATGCGCCTCGTCGCCACCCCCTCCACCCCCTCCTGCCTCCCCCTGCCCCCCTCCACCCCAGGTGGAGCGCGCCATTACCTCGCCCGCCTCGGTACTGGTGGGCGACATGGCGGACGAGATCGCGGCAGACATGGTGGGGGAGGGGGGAGGAGGGGACGGCAGGGAGGGAGGCAGGGGGGGGTTGGCGAGGGGCTGCCGCGCGTGTCCCTCAGCGTCTCATGCCTCGACTGCCCGCATCCATTCCCCCTGTAACCCCTCCGCCCCCCCCCGCCCCACCTCAAGGTGGTGCTGTCGTCCGAGGCGGTGCACGCCAAGCACGTGGACGCCAACCAGCTGGCCGAGTTCGTGAGCTGCCCTGTGCTGCTGCTGCCGTGAGGGAGGGGGAGACAGGGGGGGAAGCGAGGGTGAGGGCAGGCGGCAGGGGGCGCACGGAGGCGAGGAGGGCTAGGGGCGGCGGACGCATTGTTGAGGGGTCGGTATGGGGGATATGCTTGGGGGGGCAGGCGCCAGGTGCAGGGTGGCAGCGGCTGCAAGTGCGGTGGCCCCAGTGCGGAGCGGTGCCGCGAGGTGCCCCGGCAAGGGGGTCCGCGGCAAGGGGCTCCGCCAGCGGGGGCGACCCGGGGGGGCGCCGCACTGCACTTGTAAGGCAGGTCGCTGCCGCCCCGGTAGCCGCATGCCACTCTGCTGGCCCTGCCCTGAGCTGGGGCAGGACAGGTGGGTGCCTGGGACATGGGAAACGTTGTCGCCTAGTGGGAACAGGCATCAAGTCACACGCATGGTCGTGGCGCAGCAGCGCGGCGCCTTCCGCCCGGCTATAGCAATACGCCGCTTCAGCGGGGTCCAGGACGCCAAGGGCCTTCAGCTGCTCGGGGCTGAGCGCCCGGCCTGCTTCCGCCCTGGTGGCGGCGCTGGGCCGGGCGGCAACGGGCCGGGCGGCGGAGGCGGAGGGGGTGGTAGCGGCCGCCGCAAGCGGCCGCGACACAGCGAGAGCGGCAGCAGCAGCGGCGTGTGTTGAGATGTGCATTCCTGCTATTTCAGGCAGTTCGGGCGGCTAGGTCCGGCCCGTGGGGAGAGGGCACGGTTGTCGGTGTGCCCGAGAC
>BDDC01000389.1:0-22189 GCA_001662425.1 Chlamydomonas sphaeroides
GGTCGGGGTCGGGGTCGGGGTCGGGGTCGGGGTCGGGGTCGGGGTCGGGGTCGGGGTCGGGGTCGGGGGCGCCGCCGCCGATTATCAAGGCGGAGGACGGTGCGGCGGCGTGAGCCGCATAGCAGTAAGGGTGTTGGTGGGCATGGGTGTCCGGCTGTGGCGGTGGTGGCGGCGGTGGTGGATGTGGTGGGTGGGTAGGTGGGTGGTGATGGGCGCCGTTGCAATTGCTCCCCCGGTGGGCCATTGATGTTGCTCGTTGCGATACTGACGACGTCGTTGCCATGTCACGCGGTGCCGTGGGTCTCGGCTGGCAGCCCTGCAAACCTGCCGTAGCGCTGAAACAAGCGAGGGTGTGCCCTTTGGTTTGCTGTTGCGTCTGCCACCCACGCCCCGTGCTTCATCTACAATCTCAGTCGCGCGCCCAACGCCCAGCGCCCATAACTGCTGAAGGGTGCGTTCCTTGTGCCACGCACGACGTGCTTGCCCAGGCGGGCACGCACGCGTGCCACATTGCGCTATTCGCTATCTTTCCGACCGCTGGACAGCGTGTCCGGTCGTGAGGTCGCGCTGCGACATGAGCGGCTACATCGGCCTGCGCTCCTCTGACCTTCTGCTCGTGGGTAATGTAGATTGGGGTGCGTGTGGGGCTTGCCCTGCCCTGCCAGGGCGCCTGGCGCAGTGGTCTGGGGCCGCCCGGCTGCCCTCGGACGCACGCTGCCCTGGTGTGACGGCCGCCCGGTGTGCTGCGCGGTCCGTTGTTGTGATGTGGGTCGGCCGTAGGTTGATGGCACTGCCGTGGTACGGTGGGGTGGCGGTGCCCCGATTCAGCGCCAGGCGCCTGGCGGGCGGATGTGCGGCGTGAGCCGCTGGGCGTGGGCGGCTGCAGGGTGGCAGCGCCATGTCGCCGGAGGGAGCGTGTGTGGCGGCGCAGGGGAGGAGCGCCGTGGCCAGTGGATGTGGCGGCGGCTGTCCGCGGCCCGGTCCCTGACCTCGTGGTGTGAGACGGTGTGGCGGGCTCCCGGTGGCTGGGGGGCAGTGCGGCAGCCGCGGCGTGCTGGCTCTGCAGTGCGCTAAGACGTAGGTCCGCGTGGCGAGGACACGCCGCTGCCAGGTGTCCGGAGGCCGGTGGCGTGAGCGGCCGGACACCGGTCTACCTTCTCGCATTTGCGTCTTGTGCGAGTCTGCTGGCCAGAGGCAGCTGTCCAACGGGGGCATGAAGGTTCGCCGCCTTGCGAGGGCCCGCCGGCCACGAGGGCCGCTGCCAGGATGAAGCAAGGCTGCCGCAGACGGCCCAGGACGCGGTCACAGTGTGAGGCGCTGCGGGCGAGGGTGGAGAGATCCTGTGCTTGGAGGATGGGGTATGCGTGGAGCCTGGCGTGGAGTATTGATCCCGGCTGGCGGCCGTATTTGCATGCCTGCGGCCGCTGCTGGGCTGCTCGCCCCTTCGCATGTCTTGCATCACTGCCGACTGCGATGCGGCTGGCTGGCTGACTCGCTGGCTTGCTCGGCGTCCGGGCGAGACCCGGCCTCATTCGCATCCCACGTGAGCCCCGCCACAGCAGCACCGTGGCTCGGAAGGGCGTGGCCTTGGAGGTGGAGGAGGGTGTGTGTGCGTTCTGTGTGTTTTGGGGCGATGTCTGCATCCGGCGCATACGAGTGAGCCCAGCCACAGCAACACCGTGGCTTTGGGAGCTGTGAGAAGTGAGGTCGAGGCATTGGGTTGACGCACGCGACCGGAAAGCTGGGGTCGGCGGCGGGCGAGTTCAGTCAGGCTAGGTGAGGGCGACGTACTGTGAGACACGCGGCCCCGGGCTACACTGTGAGACACACGGCCGAAGAACAGCAGCTGGTGTTTGGGTGCACGGGGTGGGGTGGGCGGGGTTGGTGCGAGCGGCGGGCGGCTGCGGCTGCTGCCGGCCGCAAGATGGGCGGGTGTTGAGCGACGAGGGAGCGGTTGCCACCCCGAGAGCTGAGGACCTGAGGCTGCGCTGCGTTGGGCCGTAGTGTGCGGGCCCGTCCGGGGGCCTGCTCGCGGCCGGGGGGAGCGTGCTGGAACAGGCACGGCCCCGGCAGGACGCAGCGAGCCGCAACAAACGAGGCAGGCGAGGCCTGAGCTAGAGCATGTAAAGGTGTTACACGGCCGGATTCATTCCGTGTGGCGGCAAGCGGCGCTTTGCCGCTACGCACCCATCGCCGCGCGCGCAGCCACTGGACGCCCCTCACAAACATACACATGTGGGGTTCTGTTCTACCTAACACTGGAACACACACATGCAGGCCGTCACCGGCCGGCGGCTGGACCATGAGCGGGCGCCCACATAGCCCTTGCCGCGCCCCCAAACCCACCCCAGCCAGATCAGCCCGGGCCCTCTGCAGGCCCAATGCCGTACGAGCGCCTCACTGACCAATGCAAGGGCCCCGGCCAACGTGGGGGCCGCCACGCATACAGTTTACCCCCCCAAAGCCCAACTCGCCAGCGGCCACCCGCTGACCCCGCCGGGGCCGCCAGCGGCCAGGCAGTACCCCTCCCCCTTGCTCCCTGCTCCAGGCGCGCCTCGCTGCCGGCCAGCTAGTAGGCGCTCCGTTGCCGCTGTGGGGCGCGGCGCCGGGATGGGCGGGGGCCACGAGGCAGGTTACCCAGATGCCGGTCGGTTGGGCCAGCGGCACAGACCCGCCCCCTGCGCCGCCTCCGGGCGACGCGGCCTTGCGCTTCGGGCCCTCCCGTGCCCCTGTCCCCGCTCCCCCCTCCCACCTTGCCCTCGTGCGAGAACCCGAGCAGCCCAGCACAGGCCCCCGCTTTCGCAACCTCTACCCAATTCATACCCCGCCCAAGCCCCCCGGGAGACGCGGCCGTATGCCCCGAGCAGCCCCGCCGCACCCAGCACCCAGGCCCCAGCAGCCCGCCCCACCTTGCTCTCGTGCGAGAAGCCGCCCGTCGTGTCCCCCGACCCAGCCGCCTCGGAGCTCTCCGCTGCCAACGCCGCCGATGTCGCGGCGCGCCGCTTGCCGCCGCCGCCGCCGCCCGAACTCACGCCCGCGCCGCCGCCCGACGAGGCGTTGGGGCCGCGGCCGCTGGCGGCGCCGCCAGTGGCGGTCGAGGTGGGGGCGGCGGGCGGGGGCACGTTGCGCAGGAAGATGCGGGACACGTCAGTGCCCTTGTCGGCCTGAGGGGAGGCGGTGAGCGGTTGGGGCGCAGGCAGGCGTTAGGGCGGGAACGCGGGGCTGCTGCCTTGGGCCTGTGCCCGCGACGCCAGAGCAGGGAGAAGCTGGAGAGGGATGCGTGGGCGCCTTTGCGGGCTTGAGTGGGCTCTGGAACATAGGTTTGTGTGTTCAAGTGTTGTGTGAAGACGGGACCCCACACGCGGCACAGCACAACTAATAGGTTTGTGTGTGTGTGTGTGCGTGTGACGGAGGAGTGTGGGTCGGGATTGTGCGCGGCTGTGTGTTCGGCCAGGCCCCGCCTCATGGCTCCAGCTTCCGGCCCCAATCGCGACCGCCACGTCGGCCCCGGAAGCCACCCGCTCACACCTGCTAGCTCGGACCCGCATCGCTCAACCCACGCATCCGGCCCCCACCGCCGTACCCCCACCGCCCGCCCCACCTGCGGCAGCAGCGCAGCCCCGCGCCCCAGCCCCGCCGCCAGCCGCCGCGCCCTCTCCGCGGCCCGCTCGGGGCCCTCGCTGGGCGCGGGCGCCGGGGGCAGCGGCCGCAGGAGGCTCCAGGCGGGGCTTCTGTCCGGGGCGGGGGTCCGGGCGGGGGCGTGGGCACGGAGGCACGGTGTATTGCTGGGACGGCGCATGACCCCGCTGGGCAGGACCCTGCCGTGTGTCAGCTGTGCGTGGCCGTCGAGCCCAGACCGAAGCCCAGCGCCCAAGCTGCCGTACACGGAGCTCCCGTGCCGTACACACACTCACGCGTACAGGCTCGTGTCCCCCGGCAGCCCGCCGGGCAGCTCGCGGGGCGTGAGCGCTAGCCAGTTGCGGTCGTTGCCCTTGAGCACCACCGACGCGAAGCGCGTCAGCTCGAACGCAGCCAGCAGGTCGATGCAGCCGGTCTTTGGCCGGACGCCAAAGTCGGTGGCTGGTTGGAGCGTGGGATGGAGAGGGAGGAGGGGGGTGAGGGGGCGAGGCGAGGGGCGAGGGGCGAGGGGCGAGAGCGGTGGGATGAGGTGTACAGCGTGTGGGAGCAGCGGAACCTCACCACGCTGCGCCACCGACTGCGCGGTCAGCTCCAGCATGACGTGTTCAGCTGCTTACAGGTTAGCACGCGCGTCACCGGCGCTCGGCCTGCGAGCAGCTGGCGGTCCGGCTCATTGTAGCGCGCGACGTTTGAGCTTTCGCTGGCCTTTTGTGCCGCAGGCAGTGTGCGTGTAGGGGTGAAATATCCGGCGCGTGCTAGTATGGGCGGGGAGCACTACGATGGCTTTGCAGCATGGGTTGCTTCTCGCTGTGTGCGCGAAAGGCACGCTACTACGGACACCGGTTCGCCGAGCTGCAGGAGGTAACCGCACATAGCGACACACCACACGCTAAGAACATCGCTGCAACCCTTCGCTACGGTGCGACAGTCCAATCCGCACCGCAAGCTGGTACCTCAGTAACGCAACTTGCGCCGGCGACAGCCACTCAGTGCCATGACGTGCGGCCTGCACGCGCCGGGACGGGCGGGCGTGTTGGTGCGCTCGCGAACGTCGACATCGGCCTCGGAGTTCCGAGCCCCGCTGCTTAAGCCTACCGTCGGTGTAACCCGTCGACTTGCCTGCCCTACGCCAGTCAAGCAGCATGCGGCTGATCAGCCTCGCAAGCCGGTGAGCGACAGGTTGCGGGCGCACCGAGCCATCCTCCTGCACTTGCGCTCTCTTGCCTCATCAAGCGAGCTGCTGCTTGAGGTAGCTTCCTGTTGCGCCCTTAATGTGTGAACGCCTATGTAGGTTTCTCCGGCAGCTGCCGTGGACCCATACTCGTATGCATCAGCGCCAGAGCTGCCGCCGGAGCGTATGGGAGAGGCCGCCCGGCGCGCTCTCATGCGTGCCACGAATGCCGTGGGGCGCTACGGGTGGCTGAGCTTCTGGGCGCAGCTGACGCTGTCCGTCGTGGGCGGTGTCATCCTGCTCTTCTCCGTCGCCTTCACCTCCCAGGTACGCGCTTCCCTGCGCCCTTCCCCCCTCCCGCTTCCTTCTCAGCACTCCACACCACCTACCCTCTCCCCCCGCTTCGCCCCGCCCCTCTCCCCCTCCGCAGAGCGGCCCCAAGGCCTCGCTGTACATGACGCTGTTCGGCATCCTGGCGGGCTTCCTGTCCACCTTCTGGAACTTCGGCTACACGCGCACCGCGGCCAAGATGCAGATGTACCTGGACGCCGCGCCCGGACAGGAGGTGCCCAAGGTCAAGAAGCAGCAGGTGGTGGACATGGTGACGCGCGGCATCTTCATCAACATGCTCGGCCTCGCGTCCACGCTGCTGGGCGTGCAGACGCTGGTGGGCATGCTGGTCGCCAAAACGCTGCAGGTGCGACAAAGGCACAGGGGACAGCGATGCGGGGGGTGCGGCAGGAAGCGGAGAGGCCAATTAAGGGGTGAGGGAGGGGGCGAGGGAGGAGAAGAACGCGGAGAGATGCCGGCGTAGCCAGGGTCGACAGAGGCAGGACCGGCCCCTCACCCTCCGCTCTCGCGCTTTCCCGGCTCCTTGTCGTCCCTATACGCCTTCGACGCCGCAGATCAGCTCCTACCCCTTCATGGCGGCCGCCACGGGCGCCAACTACAACCCGGTGGTGGCGCTGGACGTGTTCCTGGTGCAGGTGGGGAGGGGAGGGGAGGGGGGGAAGGGGGAGAGAGGCCCGGCTGGGGCCTACCTCGTGTCATGACTCGAGGCCCCGGCGATGCCTGTGCGGCTGCGAGGCTCGGGCCACGCGCTCTCGCCGACGCACCGCCGCCCTTCATGTGGCCACTGCCTGACGCCTGCCGTGCCCGGCCCCGTGCTCCGCCCCGCCCCATGCGCAATGCCCCTCGCCCCCCGCTCCTCCCGCCCACCCTCAGGCCGCCACCAACACGCTGCTGGGCCACTTCGTGAGCCTGGCCTGCTCGCTGTGGCTGCTGCACGTCGTGGGCGAGGGCCAGGGCCTGCGCTTCCAGGTGGGGAGGAGACGTGCGGCCGGCGAGGAGGGAAGGGGAGGGCGACTGGCGGGCATAACGGGGGACGGGAGGAAGGGGCAGCGTGAGCCGGTTGGGTGGACAAGCGTGGGTTGGGTTTTGGAGGGACATGCTGTATCTCACCCAGGCAATGTAGGTATGCGTCGTCCTGCAATGTAGTCTCTCGTCGTGCATGCATGCATGCATGCATCCGGCTGGATGGGTGGGCTATGGCGCAGCATGTGCTGCCGTGCGGCCATGTGCTGCAATGTAGCTCAGGGGACGTGAGAGGGCGCAGCGCAGCAAAGCACAGCGCGGCCGGCGCCGGTGGCAGCACCAGCGGCAGCCGGTGCCGCCACCCGCCAGGGGTAGACGCAGGGCGGGGCGAACCTCCGCCGCCGCCCCCTCCCCGGCTGCGCTGCGGCTAGAGCCCAGCCCGCCCGCTCATCCGCCGCTCGCCGCCCCCTTCCGCCGCCCGCCGCCCGTTGCCTGCCGGCAGGCCACGGCCGGCGGCAGCGACGCCGGTGGGGGCGCCGTGATCGGCAAGGGCAATGCGGGCACGTTCCGGGTCAACCTGGGCGGAGCCCGCTAGGCGCCCGGGGGAGGCAGGCTGGAGCAGCGCGGCCGAGCAGCAGCAGGCAGGGCCGGGGCAGGAGCGGGGGCGGGAGCAGGAGGGGAAGCAGGAGGGGAAGCAGGAGCAGGGCGACGGGGCTGCTGTGCCTCGTGCATTGCGTTGCACCGTGCTCAAAGGCAGCTGCATGCACTCGCCTCGCCTTGCCGGATGACATCATGTTATGCCATACTTGCGTTTGGGGGCCACGCACGGCGCTGCGTCGCTCCGTGGGGCCGTGGCCCTGTGCCTGACACAAGGTTCCTGCACGGATGCCCCGCCGCCCTGCAGCGGTACATGTCGCTTGAGCTGCTCAAGCAGCGCACGGAGGACAGCCGGCTGCCGGCCATGCCGCGCATGTCGCTAGAGGAGGAGGGCGACGGGGAGCTTCTCAAGACCAACGCGGGGAGGCCGTTGCGGGTGCCGCCGCGGCCGCCGCCGCCGCCGCGGGGAGGCAGCGGCGGTGGCAGCGCCGGCGGCTGGGGCGGGGATGGAAGCACAGGCGGCAGCGGGGGCGCGGGCGCGGTGCGGAAGACGCCGCCGAGGCCGGCGGTGCCAGCAGCGATGGCGGCGCGCGACGGCGGCGCCTCGAGCAGCGGAGGCGGAGGCGCGGCGCCGGTGCGGCTGACGGCGTCCAACTGGTCGCCGACGCCCTCGGCCGCCTCGGGCTGGTCGATGCCCATGGCTAGCAGCAGCAGCAGCAGCAGCAGCAGCAGCGGAGGTGGAGGGGGCTACGGGGGCCGCGGCTCGCCGGTGGTGGCCTCGGCCCTGGCGATGTCTTGGTCGGAGAACGCGGCCGGCTGGTCGGACGTGCCGCCACCGCCGGCGCCACGGCCGCAGGCCACCCCCAGCCGCGCGATCACCAGCACCAGCAGCAGCGCCAGCAGCAGCAGCGGACGCATCAGCAGCAGCGGCGCGGGCGGCACGCGCGTGTCGGTGCCCTCGGTGCTCGCGCGCTCGGAGCCGGCGGCGGCGGCCGCGCCGCAGCCGCCGGCGTTCGTGCTGCCGCCGGGCCAGGACCTGGAGCTGCTCTCGCCCGAGCGCATCTCCTGCCGCGCCGCCGGCATCCCCTCCACCTCGGGCCGGCCGCGCTCCGAGGGCCTGCCCAAGCGCCTGCTCGTCTTCCCCACGCAGCACTCGCTGTCGTACCTCGACGGCCACCTGCCCGGCGACCAGGGCTTTGACCCGCTCGGCCTCTTTGACCCCGCCACCGGCGGCGCCGGCGCGCTCAGCCAGCGCTGGCTGCACACCGCCGAGACGCTGCACGGGCGCTGGGCCATGCTGGGCGCCGCCGGCTGCTTGGCGCCCGAGTACCTGGCGCACGAGCGCGTCATCCCCAAGGCCACCGGCCTGCTGTGGTTCCAGACCGGTTGGCTGCCCGCCGCCTCGGCCAACTTCGAGTACGGCCTGCCGCTGCCGGCGCTCGCGGCGCTGCAGTTTGGCATGATGGCGGTCGCGGAGGGGCTACGCGGCGCCGAGTACATGTCCCCTGGGTCGGTCCGGCGGCTGCCGCTGGGCGGGCTGGAGCGGCTGCTGGGCGCGACGCGGCCGGGCGCCGCGGCCTACCCCGGCGGCGTGTTCAACCCGCTGGGGCTGGGCACGGGCCGGCCGGCGGCGATGCGGGAGATGATGGAGGCCGAGGTGCGGCACGGCCGGGTGGCCATGGTGGCGTGCCTGGGCTACTTTGCGGCGGCGCTGGTGACGGGCAAGGGCCCCTACGCGGCGTTCGTGGAGCACGTGGAGGAACCGGAGGCATCCAACTGGCTCACGTACCTGGCGCCATGGATGGGGCCGCTGCCGGAGCTGGTGCGCTCCGCCGAGGCCGAGGTCGAGGCGGTGGTCGAGGCCGAGGCGGCGGCGATCGGCGCGGCCGAGGCGGCGGCGGCAGGGGCGCTGAGCGCGGGACCGTTGGGCGCGGCCGGGGCGGCGGCGGCGGCGGCCGTGGAGGCTGGCGCAGGGCCGCTGGGCGTGGCCGGCGCGGCGGCGGCTGCGGCCGTGGAAGCGGCCACGGAGGCGCTGGGCGCGGCCGGGTTGCTTTGAGCAAGTGAGGCCGTGGCTGAGGCTGAGGCTGTGAGCGTGCCTGAGGGGCGTACCAGGGACGGGATGGCGTGCCGGGGCCGAGGAGCGGGGCGAGAGGAGCGAGAGCAAGGGCCGTGGGCTTGAGTGCTGAGCGACGGTCGAAGAGGGCAAGCCGAGTCAAGGGGCAAGCCAACCATAGGGCATACCCAGTGGCGCGGCGGCCGCCGGTTGCCGCCCTGCGGGGTGGAGCGGCGGCCGCACTGGTGGCATGTTGGCGCGGATGGTGCGTGGCTGGGCGCCGCGTGCCCGCGCGCTGCATGCCCCGAGATGCGACTATACAGGGGTGTTGTTGGCTGCCCGGGTTCTTTGCGCATGTGCGATGCTGCTGCTGTATGTGTGTGTGTGCTGTTGAGGCTGCGGACGCGTGTACTGCTGCTGTTGCTGCTGTTGCTGTCGGTGTCGCTCTGTGGAGCTGCGGACTGCGGACTGGGCTCCGTAACTAGAACTGCTGGGGGTTGTGGGACGCAGGGTAGCAGGTGGGACGGACGCAGAGGTGCTTGGCGCACGGCCTGTCGTGCTTCGCAGGCTGTGCAGGTCTTGTTTTGGAGTTGGTGCATCAGGCGCTGCATTGCAACGCAAGAGCGATTGCGATTCCCTGTGCTCCCGAGACACGATGGGCGCCCTCACGTACGTGTTACGGCAGCGCACGGTTTGTTGCCTACCCCGCCCTACCCAGACACCGGCATACCCCGTATGCCGCGACAGCCCAACTGCAGTCAGTAATGACAGACAGCGACATGACGCAACCTCCATAGCGTTGCTGAGTCAACAGCATGTCTGTCCTTAACGAGCGACTCATCGTAGGTTGGGGTGTTCCGGCGCGCCAGATGCTCTTCCTGCTCCCACCTGAGATTCTCCTGTCTGCTTGCACGGTTGCAGCGGGAAGCCGCTCAGGAGGAAAGCTTGGACCATGTCGTCGCGCTGGAGCTTCGCCACCGCAGCTTGACCGAACTAGGGCCTATCGACAAATGCAGAGGCCTCAAGGTGTTGGACCTGGCCTTCAACCAGCTCAAGGGGCTCAAGGGGTGAGCTCTAGCGCTGCAGACGCACGGTCGCGGCCCCATGGCTTGACCACCACGGGTCGCGCAGGCTGGAGGGCCTCGAGAAGCTGAAGGACCTGAAGCTAAGCGACAACAAGCTAGGTAGCATCTCATGGATTCAGCGGCTGTCCGAGCTGCACACGCTCGCTCTCGATGGGAACGCGCTCACGGTGCTAGAGGTGAGCCGTCGCGGCTTCCATGACCAATAGCACGTGCATAAAGGCTACATCCTGAGTGTCGTCTTGGCTGCTCGCGTTCAGGGCATGGCTGGGCTCAAGTCCCTCAAAGTGCTGAACGTGTCCTTCAATCAGCTCAGCACCTTGACCACCATCGGCCGCATGACGTCGCTGGAGGCGCTCCATCTCGCGGGCAACCAGATTAGCGACCTGGAGGGGCTGACCGCCATACCCGCCCTCAAGGTGCTCAACGTCTGCTCCAACAAGCTCACCCACCTCAAAGGCCTGGCGCGCTGCGCGCAGCTGCAGGAGCTGCACGCCGCAGACAACAAGCTCACGGACCTGTCGGGGCTCAAGGCAGTGGCCGGCAACCTGGAGGTGGGGACTGGCAGCCGGCAGCCGGCACCCTGACACGCAACACCCGAACCCCAGCCGCAACCCCATTGCTCCCTCACCCCGCCTGCCTCCTACCCCTCCCCAGGTCCTGGACCTCAGCGGGAATGCGCTTACCTCCCTCACCGGCCTGTGTAGCCTGCCCAAGCTGGGCGAGCTGTACGTTCGTGAGAACGCCATCACGGGCGTGGCGGGTCTGGCCGCCAAGCTGCCCGCACTGGAGCTGCTGGTGGGGCTCTCGGGGCACCGTAGCGGAGGGCCTGAGAGAGGCAGAGCGCCGAAGTCCGGGCGGCCTCGGCTGATGTGCACCGAAGGACGGGAACTGGGGAGGCCCAACCCGCCAGCTGACTCGCGGCGCGCTGGGGGTATCGGCAGCGTTCACCCGGCCAACGGCTGACGTGCAGACATGACCTGTACCAGCGGGCAGGGCGCGCCTACCCACCGCCAAGCTGCTCTGCCGACCCTGCCGCTTCTCCCCTTCAACCGTCGCGTGGTCCGCAGGACCTAGCCAGCAACGCGCTGCAGGAGAGCGCCGCCTCCCTGGCCAAGGCGCTGGCGCCGCTCACGGACCTGGCCGCGCTGCAGCTGCACGGCAACACGGCCCTGGGGCCGCTGCTGCCGCCGCCCGCCGTGGGGCCGCCCAAGCGGGACGCGCCCGTGGTGCTGGGCTATGCGGTGGAGCTGCTGGCCGCGCTGCCGTCCCTGGAGCTCTGCGACGGCCAGGAGCGGGCGCAGGTGCTGGTGCTGGTGCCGCCTGCCGGCGAAGACGGCACGGCCGCGAATGGCGGGGAGCAGGCGGCGGACGCAGGTGCGCTGCGAACAGGGGCAGCCGCGCACTGGGGCAACCGCGCAGCCGCTGGCTCGGACGGCGGGCGATGCGGTGGGAGCCACATGCCGGCAAAGTAGGGACCCAGGCGTGGAGGTCACTGACGCTGACCTGGGTGGCGGCGGCTGTCCCCGTGCTGCTGCGCAGGGGCCAGCGGGGCGCCGGAGCCCAACCTGGACCCCACGCTGGCCGAGATGGAGGCCTTCAGGAAGCGGCTGGGCATCAAGACATACGCGCCGCAGTACGCGGGGCGGCCCGGCACCAGCGGAGGGCGTCCAGGGACAAGCGGAGGGCGGCCGGGGACAAGCGGCGGCAGGCCCGGGACAAGCGGAGGACGGCCAGGGACAAGCGGAGGACGGCCGGGGACAAGCGGGGGACGGCCGGGGACAGGTGAGGCCGCAGGGTCTGGGGGAAGGCACTTTTTCCGGCTGCAAGTGCCGGCAGCCGCGCTGCTGGGCCTGGAGGCCCTAAGCCTGGTCGAGCCGCCGGCGCCTGCAGTCGCATACAAAAGTCGTAGCCCCCGCCCTGACCTATGACCTTGCCCGATGAAGCAACCCCGCTGCCGTGCCCGGCCCGCAGCCGGCGGGCGGCCCGGCACCGGGGGCCGGCCGCCCATGGCCCCTCCCAACCTGTTGTCTAGCGGCATGGTCATGGACCCGGACGCGTTCGCCGCGGCGCTGGGTGAGCGAGTCGCAGCTGCGGCAGGGCCCGTGCGGGGCTGGGCACGCTGCGTTGCGGCCTGCCGTGTGCGGACCCAGTCCTAGGAGCCCCCGCTGCCAGCCTCGTGTGCCTGGCTGGCTCAGCAGTGCAAGGGCCACTCCCCAGGCTTGGGCCAGCGCACCCGTAGCGACATATTCCGGCTTCTCAACCACACACCACACCCGCCACTGCCTGCCTCACGTCCCCCAGGCGAGTTCCGCGACACCATGGCCTCCTACTCCGTCAACCTCAAGTCCGTGCTGGGCCAGATGCGGGCCAACCTGCAGCTGCCCGTCGCCGAGGCCGCCGCCAAGCTGCGGGCAGAGGGCGGTGAGACCCGCCCGCCGCCGTGCCCTGCCTTGCCGTTCCTTGCCGGGTCACGCCAGCACTGCAAACACGCGGCTCCCCTGCTTGGCTAAGCCGCCCTAATCCGCGTCCCCTGTGTGTCCGCCCCTTGCGTCCTGGCTGGTTCCGTGCCGCAGCGCCCAAGCTGCCAAAGATGCCTGTGGCCCCCGAGTACGGCGCCGCGCCCCGGGCGCAGTCGCTAGCCCTTCTGGCGGAGGACCGCGAGGGTGCGGCCAAGCGCGACGAGGCGCTGGCCATGTTCGAGCGCCTGTTTGGGCCCAACGCCGCCACCAGCAGCAGCAGCGACGCAGCGGCCAGCGCGCTGGGCACGCCGTCCCGCACTCCGCTCACACCGGGCGCTGGCGGCGCGGCGGCCGGACTGCGGTCGTCGCTGGCTGTGGCGCCGTCGGCGGCGGCGAGCGGGCCGCCGCGGGGCGGCTACAGCGACGACGAGGAGGACGAGCGAGAGCTGAGGTCGTCGGACGTGGGGCCGCCTGCGGACCCGCCCGCACGGCCAGTTAGCAGCAGCGGCGGCGGAGCTGTGAGCGGCGGCGGAGGCGGCTCGGCGGTAGGGTCCCCAGCGGCGGCAGGATCCCCGGCGGGCGCCGCGGCGAGGCCGGGGGCGGGGCCGGCGCTCAAGGTGACGCTGCCCGTCAAGCCGGGAGGGGGCATGGTGCCGGGGGCGTTCGTGGCGCACAAACCTGCGCTCGCCGGGAGAAAGGCGCCGACGCCGGGAGCGGGCGGCGGCCTCCACTCTCCGGCCGCGGCGCCACCCACAGCGGCGGCGCGCCCGGCGTCGCCCTCTCTCGGCGCCGCCGCGCGCGCGGCAGCGGGCGCGCCGCCGTCGCTGCAGCGGCCGCTCAGCTCGGGAGGCGCGCCGCCCTCGCCCGCGGCGGCACGGGCAAGCGGCGCCGCGTCGCCGTCGCCCTCCAGGCTGGCAGGTGGCGGCTTCGGCGGCTCGCCTCCTGGGGCGGGCCCGGCGGCGGCGGGGCCTGGCGGTGCACCGCCGCCCGCTGCGACGGGCGGCGCACGGCCGGCGCGGCCTACGAGTGCGGGGCGGGCGGCGCCACGCAAGCTGGGGGGCGCCGCCAACCTGGCGCCACGGACGGGTGGCAAGATGCTCGCAGGGGGCGGCTCGTAGCGCGGGTGCAGTCATGGTGCAAAGCGCGTGGAAGGTGGACATGTGGGCAGCTGCGGCGGTTTAGTGCGCTGGTGGCCCTGTGCTGGACCGCACGGCATGTAAGGCTACAGGCACAGACGGACAGGCCTTCGTCGTTGGTCTTCGAAAGGCCGAGGCGCCGGGGGCCAGCGGGCGCGTCCGTGGAAAGTTGGGTTTGGCACGACCGCCGACATGCCGCCGGTCGGGACCGGTCGCTCAAGCTGTCTCCAAGCCATAACATAGCACGATGGACGCCATGGATGTAGATGACGACGACCCCGTCGTTCGCGAGCTCGACGTCTACATCTGCAATGAGTTTGCCGGCTCGAGCACGCAACTAGGCTTGCTGCAGCATCCATTGAGACCTCCATGGCGACCGTACGAGTACACAAAAGCACGGGCCATGCGCTTCAAGCCTCAGGCGAAGCGCATGGAGGTCGACCTGCCGCTTGACGCGGAGTCCCGCAACTACAACGACATCATCGAAGACGTCAAAAAGATTAAGCAATTCACGCTGCGGTCGACGACCACGGAGGAGCGGACTCACCTTGCCGTCGGCACGGTGCGCGGCGGCAAGCTGCTCATCGCACCGCTCGACTTTGCGGTGCAGATGCGGCCGTCGCTGCACCACCTCAACGTGGCGTCGGAGGGCAAGGGGGGCAAGGGCGCGGCCGATAGCGACGACGAGGAGGACGACGAGGGCAAGCTCCATGCCGTCGAGGTGCAGGTCCAGAAGCGCGAGACCGAGCGCCAGGCGCAGGCGCGCAAGAACTCGTACGCTTACATCACCCAAAAGGAGGAGGAGGAGGCCTTCGTCAACCTGGCGGTTCACGGCGAGGAGAGCGAGGCCGCGGCTCGCATCTGGGACAAGTTCATGTCGGCCAAGGAGCTGGACCACACCGCCCGCAAGCTCGACGGCGCCACCTTCCTCAAAGCCATCGTGCCTCCCCCGGCCCCCGTTGTCATCTCCCCCACCTTCACCGACGCCTTCGCGGGCGGAGGCGCCGGCGCCACCGGCGCCGGAGCGGGCCAGCTGTCCGAGGGCGCGCGCGCCGCGCTGCCGGCGGCGCTGCGCGCGCTGTTCAAGGAGCACACCATCTGCAACCTGGCTGACGTCCGCACCTGGCTGGACTCGAACCCGGCCGCCGCCGCCGCCAAGGAGGCGTCCATGCTGCCCGACAAGATGCTGCACGAGGCCGTCATGGCGCTGGGCAGGGGCGCCGCCGCGGCGGCGGCAGCGGCGGCGGCCGGCAGCGGCGCCGCGGCGGCGGCGGGCGCCGGCAGCGACCTGATGGTGGTCTACATGCACCGGGTGTACGTGGCCACCAAGACGGGTGCGTGGGGGCTAAGAACGGCACAGCAGGCCCGTGCAGGGCCTGGGGTGTACGTGGCCGCCACGGGTGCGTGTGCGAGGGGTGCGGGCGTGTGGACCACAAGGGGCCGGTGGCGGGAGCGGGGGCCGCGTGCTGCGTTCTGGGTGCGGGCCAAGGTGCTGGGCCGGCGGTGTGTCGGGGCGGTGCAGCACCGGGTGTGCGGGGCCGCCATGACGGGTGCGTGAGTGTCGGCGGCCACGAGCAGGGGGCGGAAGCGCGAGGTGGGGTCCGGGGTCGGGGATCGGGGCACGGTCGGCTGTGCCGTGCACGCACACCGGGCGCCGGCCGCGAGTCTCCTCGCCCGACCTCACCCGACCTCCCCGCTCCAGCCGAGTGCTTCATCGTGGCTGCCTCCTTACTGCCGCCGCCTGCCTCCCCTTTCACCCTCCCAGGCGACCCCAAGACCGACCCCGTCCGCAAGCTGGTGCTGGAGCTGCTGGAGGCCAAGGAGAGCTTCAAGCGCTCCGAGTTCAACGACATGGCCCGCACCCACAAGGTGGCCTTCACCGAGGGCCTCTACAACAAGGTGGTCAAGGACATGTGCGAGAGCAAGGGCAACACATGGCACATCCGCAGCGGCGCGTCGGGGCTGTGAGGCCAGGAGTGGGGAGGGCCAGGAGGGAGTGGGGAGGGGAAGGAGCGGGAGGGGAAGGAGCTGGCTGGCGGAAAGGAGGGGTGTAGCGAGAGGAGGGCTGTGGAGGGGAAGCTGGGGCAAGCGGGCAAGCGAAGACTTGAGGGCGGAGGGATGTGCATATCGTAGACCCTGAGGGGCTGCAATGGACGAGCAAGCCGAACGCGGCCAAACGAACGAGACAGAGGCAGCGTCAGCTTATCCATGACCCACGATGCTGTGGGGGCCCGCGGCGGATGGGTGACGGACGGCCGGGCCGCGGGCCGTGCGGCGGCATGCCTCGGTGGCGGCGGCGGCGGCGGTGGTGGTGGTGGTGGTGGTGGCGGTGGTGGTGACCTCGATTGCCGTAG
This sequence comes from Chlamydomonas sphaeroides, assembly GCA_001662425.1. Taxonomy (NCBI): domain Eukaryota; kingdom Viridiplantae; phylum Chlorophyta; class Chlorophyceae; order Chlamydomonadales; family Chlamydomonadaceae; genus Chlamydomonas; species Chlamydomonas sphaeroides. The sequence continues at coordinate 15,809 of BDDC01000389.1, forward strand.
CCCTTACGTGTCATGCCTGGGGCAGCTGCCGAGGCTTTTTCGCGGAGCGGCGTGTTGAGGCGCGCTGGTTCCTATGTCTGCTGGCCCGGACGCTCGGCCTACACATGGCGCTGGCACTGGCATGACGTGCCGGCGCCTTGCTCATACCGTCATACATGGCCTTACAGCTGCCTTTCTGGGACGGCCTTTGATGGAGTTGTAAGGCGGACGTGCAACGCAACGCTCTTCCACGGGCAACGGGGCCCAGTCGCCCATCGCTGTCCGCCTGCCCCAGCAGCCACAACGCAACCAACCCCGCCGCTGCCGGCCGCCTACTCGGCGCACACTCCAACCCACGCAACCCCAGAGCCCAACAACACAGCTACACATGCGCCGCGCCGCCCTCCCTTGGCAGCTGCATCCAGTCTGAGAGCTGCGGCCGTCGCAGCCGCGCGCCACCACATCTCCAGGCCCATCCACTCAGTTGACAGCTGTAACAGGAGTTAACCAGCTCGCGCAGCACAGCCCTGCAGCCGCCACCGCCTCACGGCGCTCACTTCGACGCCGCGCGCTTGTTGCCGCTGCCGCCGCTCATGCGACCGTACCGCACCTGGCCGTCGGCGTCCATCACCGACCAAGACCGCTCCCACGAGCCCTCACCGCCGCCGCCGGCACCCTGCTGCTGCCGCTGCCGCTGGCGGCCGCCAAACGCCTCAGCGAAGGCCGCACGGATGCCCTCCGCCGCCGCCTCGGCCGCCGCGCGGCCGCGCGCAGCCGCGTCGGTGGCGGCGCCGCCAGCGGAGGCGGTGGCGGAGGCGACGGCGTGGCTGGCGGAGCGGGCGGTGGCGGAGGCGGCGGAGGTGATGCGGCCGGCGGCGTCGCGGACAGTGGTGGTGTGGGTGGTCTTGGTGGCGCCGCTGCCGCTGCCGGTGGCGGTGGCGGAGGCGGAGGCGGAGGCGGCGGAGGGCTTTGCCTTGGACCAGAGCCAGAGCTCGTTGTGGCGCTTGACCAGCCTGGGGGCGGATGGAAGGGTGGGAGTTGGGGAAGACGGAGGCGAGCCTAAGGTTGGGGGCTGGAGGAAGGAAGGGCCGGAGGCAGTGACGCAGCTCGCAGCGCAAACCCCGCAAGAACAGCTTGACTGCCCCAACCCATCCACTGCCATCCCTCCACCCCATCCCCATGTTTTCCAGCCCCTCCTGTCGGCCGTGAACCGCGTGTGCCCCATCCCCAGCCCCAGCCCCCCACCTGGCGGGGTTGTCGTACAGCGCCACCCCGATGAACTCGGGGTGCAGCTCCTGGCCGTCGCCCGTGAGGTTGGCCATGAACTCAAAGCCCTGGGGTTTGGGGAGGGAGGAGGGGCGGGGAGGGAGGAGGGGCGGGGAGGGAGGAGGGGCGGGGAGGGGAGGGCAGGAGCAGGAGGTGGGGACGAGAAATGCGAAGGCAGCACGGCGGCCTAGCAGGGCGGCGAGCACGCGTGATGCTGCACGCGCTCCCTTCCCCAAAGCCCCCGCCGCAGCCCCGCCTCACGCGCTGCAGCACCACCTCCTCGGTGGCGTAGCCGCCGAACGACAGCACCCACACGTCCTGCGCCTCCACGCGGGTCACGCCTAGCTCGGGCGCGGAGGGCGCGGGGGGCGCGTCCTGGGGGGGGGGGGCAGCGGTCGCAGATCATTCGCGGGTGGCAGGCACCCCGGGAGCGCTGAGGGTGGGGGTCGGCAGGGCGGGTGCCTTCGAGCTGCGCCGCTCATGACTGCCCTCGGGCTGCGCCGCACATACAGGTCTCACCCAGCGTCCCTCGGGCTGCGCTGCCGAGCGCCCTCCCCTTCTTCCCTTTCGCTTACGCACAGCCCTTTCCTATTGCCCCCGTGCCTCCCCTCCCTGCGCCCTGCTTGTGTTCCAGTGTTAGGTGCTTGTGTGCGGTAAGCAAGTCTCGCAGGAAGCGCCCACCTGCAGCTCGAAGGGCACAAAGTACTCGAAGGTGAAGGTCGACTGCACGGTGTGCGCTTGCGCGTCCGCCACGTAGAGCAGGCTGAAGAAGGGGTTGGTGTCGGGCAGCTGCACGCCCTTGGCGTTGGCGCCCTTGGCGTACTCCTGCAGCCGCTGCGGAGGAGTGGGGAGGCGGCGAGGACGGCGAGGGGAGGGAGCTGAGGTGACAAGCAGCAAGAGCAGGGTGCGGGCGTGGTGAGGGATGGACCATAGCGTGTGCCGGCCCCTGGCAGCTCGCCCGGCCCCACCCCGGCCCCACCCCGGACCCCACCTTGTACCCCGCGTCGTACGCGCCGCTCCAGGTGTTGCCGCTGACGTTGGTGCTGATCCAGTGGGCTGCGCGGCGGGAGTAGGGGGGGCATGAGGAGGGGTGGTCGCCCCGCCGTGCACCGCGCCTAGCTACCCCACGCACGCACCCAGCCTCGCTCCTCCGACCCACCCGGGCCGTAGCGCCGCAGCTGCACGTCCTCCCGCGTCTGCAGCACCTCAAACTGCGGGCAGTCCTTGCCGCGGCAGAAGCTGGGCGGCCGCCACTGGCGGGCGGGGATTGTGGCGCGGAGGGTGCGAGGACGCGAGCACGAGGGCGGCGAACGCGTGAGGCGCACCGCAGTGGCGCGTGGCGCGTGGGGCGAGGGCGCGTGTGGCGTGAGGTGAGGGCGCGGTGCTGGATGCGATGCGATGCGGTCGGCGCCCGAGCGAGCCAGCGGCGCAGCTCGCGGCGGCGCACACTGCACAGCACACCTGCGGCGGGTCCTCGTCGCGCAGGCGGCCCGCGGAGGCGGCCCCCAGCAGCAGCAGCAGCAGCAGCGCGGCCGCGGCCAGCAGCGGCGCCGCGGCCAGCGGCGAGCGGGCGGCCATGACGGCGGTCCGGGAAGGGGAGAGAGCGAGGTGGGGCTGAGCAGGTAAGGGCTTTTTGCGTTGCTGTTTCGCTGTTCGCTGTTGTGGTGTGGCTTCTGTGGGGCTACGTGAGCTGCTGTGCCTCAACTGGGCGTCTGGCAGTGAGCATCCTCGATTGGAGCCACGGCAGCCGTCCAAGGGCCGGCGTGCCGACCCGCGGGGTAGCCTCATAGCAGCTGCAGTCAGGCCTCACGAGCGGCAGCCCGAGGAACGGCAGCCCGAGCAGGCGAGTAGCCCGAGCAGGCAGCGCTGCGCGCCGGCGGTTAGTGGTGGCATTGGCAGCGGCCGGCGCAGGCACAGTCGTCGAAGCCGATTATTTAGGCCACAGAAGCATGGCCGCGGGCTCCACTCGCCCCCTTCCGTCCGCCCTCACGCCCCGCCCTCGCGCCAGCTCTGCCGCCAGCTCCGGCGCCGCTCCCAAGCAGCCAACACTTACATGGGTGCCAACCACATCACGCACAAAATATCGAATTCGCCAAGGCAGCACACCACACGCGCGCAAACCCCAAAATTGCGCTCCTTTGTCACCGCATAATTCACAAGCGCGGCGCCCGCATCTGCCAAGGCACCGCCGCCCAGTTGGGCGTCACGCGGCTGCGCGCCGCCACACCGTACATCACCGTACACCACCGTACATCACCACTGTCCGGGGTCACTCTCGTCGACGCGCCGCAGCCCCGACGCACATACATGGCCCTGACCAGGCCATCCTCAGGACATGCCCCACCAGTGGGCGCACCACACGCACTCGTCCCAGGCGTGCGCAAGCCGCGGCCACACGCCTTGCCTCCGCCGCCGGGGCTCGAGCCGCATGCCGCCCCCCACATGCATGGCTACGAACCGACCGCCGCCGGCCGGCCGGCGAGTGCGGCAGATGCCGACGTCCGTCCGACTCCCGCCCGCGCCCCTTCCCACCACCACCAGGGGGTCACATGCCGCACACCTGCCGCAGCCCGGCGAGCGAATCGATGCCTCCATAGCTACTTTGTGCCGTCCGAACACCAAAACGTCAGTCGTCCGTGCCCGCAACGATCGCAGGCTGGGTCCTGGAGTCGCTCTGGCAGCACGGCCGTCAGCAGGGGCTGCCCGCGGGCAGCCCCAGCCTGTGTGCCCCCCAGCCCCGGCCCCAGCCCCGCACGCCGCCCTGCGCCCGGCACGAGTCGAATGCATATGCCGTGCTCGTGGTCTCCTCGTGGGCATGGCTCCTGCGTGGTGCGCATGCGGCCATGCATGGTGCGTGTCGATACTGTATGCCGCCCCGCCAAGCCCCACCCCATTCCCTGGCATGCCTCCGGCCGGCACGTATCGCATCCCCAAGTGCCCGCCTCCCGCCACGCCTACCACGGCGGCCCGGCCCCTCCTCCCCTGCCCCCGGCTCCCCCCAAGCGCCCCGCCGCAAGGCCCCCTCAGCCCTGCAGCAGCTCATCGTCCCGCCCGTCCGGCCCCGCGCCCCAGCCGCACTCGTCCTCGTCGCCGCCCGGCAGCGCCCGCCGCGCGCCCGGGCCGGCCCGCCGCCGCAGCTGCGCCGCCGCCGCCGCGCCGCCGTCCGCCGGCCCCAGCGTCGGCCCCGAGCTGTGGCGGCCCTCGGACAGCTTCGGCCGCCCGCCCACGCCTGCTACGGGAGCGCCCGAGTCGGCGGCGCCGTCGGAATCCAGCGGAGCCCCTCGGGCCGGCAGGGTCGGGCCCAGCGCCCCGTCGGCGCCGCCGCCGTGCGGCCGCTCCGCGCGCCAGCCGTTGGGTCCGCGGGCGCCGCTGCGGCTGCGCGCCGGCTCGTGCCCGGCTGCAGCCGCCAGCACAGGGACTGGCGCCGACGGTGAGGCCGGCACCGGCACCGGCTCCGGCTCTGGGTCCGCTGTGGCCGCAGCCAGCGGCTCGAACTGAGTCTGCTCTTCACACGCCATTGGCGGCGGGCACTCGGGCAGTGCCGCCGCCACCGCCGGCTCCGTCAGCGCCGCCAGCGGGAATGGCAGCGGCGGCGCGGACTTGAAAGGTCCGCGAACCCGGATCCAGCCGGCGGCGGCGGCCTCCGCCGCCGACCGCCCGCCGCGCGGCCGCGAGCCCATGAAGCTGCCCTCGTCCTCGCTGCCGCTGTCGCCGGCGCTGTCGTACGTCCTGTCGTACGACGGCGCGCTCGACGCCGTGAACCCGGCTGCCGTACTCGCATCGGGGCCGTACACCTGGTACGGCCGGCCGGCGGCGCCGCCGCCCGCCGCCACCAGGCCGTGGCCGTGCCGCTCGTGCCGCTGCGACGGCGCGGCGGCGCCCGGCGGCGCCTCGCTGTCACTGACGGCGCCGGGCAGCTCGCCCGGAGGCAGGGAGCGCAGCAGCCGTGCCGCCCGGGCGCGCATCTGCGCCTCCCCCTCGGCGCCGCCCATGGCCGCCGCGGGCTGCAGCTTGTCCAGTGGCATGTGCTGCGTTGGGTCCTGGAAGTGACCGTGCGGGTGCAGGTGGGGCTGAGGCTGCGCAGCCGACGGCGCGGCGACGGCGGCGGTTACCGCCGCCGCCGGCACCGCGGTTCCGGAGACGTCGCATGGGATGTCTGCGCTGGCGGCGGCGGTGCCGATGGGGCTGGCATCGCAGTCAATGCCGGCGGGCACAAAGGCCAGCAGCGGCAGCGGCAGCAGGAGCGCGAGGTTGCAGAGGCCGACTAGCAGGGGCAGGTTGTCGTACGAGCCGGCACCCACGCCGAGGGCCGACATGATGCCGGCGCCGCCGGCGTAGCGGATGCCGTCGGCGGCGTTGAGGAGCGACATGATGGTGGCGAACATGGTAGCCTGGGAGAGGAGGGGAGGGGGAAAGGGAAACGGGAGGGGAGGAGGGGAAGGTGTGTTTTGCTCGCATGGACGCGGCACAGCGAGCGACATGATGATGGTGGCAGCATGGTAGCCTGGGGGAGAGAAGCAGGGGGGGGGTAAGCGGGAAGCGCGTGTCGTCGTTGCCGGGGGGAACACGCAGGGAATTTGGCTGGTTTGGGCCGGCGACGCTGGGTTAGCAGCCCCCACAAGACGGCGCCCAGCCCCCGGGGCTGGTGGCGACGGCGTGTGCAAGCGGGCAGGGATCCTACTACCAGGCCATCTGTGAGGGGACTCTTTGGTCATGGGGACCAGGTACTGCAGTGGGCTGATTGTGAGGGGACCTGGGTGACGGTGGTCGTAGGCCGGCACCAGGGACGTGGCTGGCGGCGGAGGCGCTGCAGCTCCAGAACCCTACTCCCCACCTCCTCCCCCAGCCCTCATACCCCACCGGCAGCCCCAGCCCAGCCTCCCGCTCGCCCCCTCCACCTCCCCGGCCCCCGCTCGCCCAGGCCGGTGCCCGCGCCACGATGCCGCCTGGTTTGCACTGCTGCACTGCGACACGGCGCCGCCCCTTGGCGGCGCGGCGCCGCACCACAGTACAACAGGCAATCACGCGGCGCGCGCAACGGACGCGGACCAGGCGGGCCCCCTCCCTCCGCCGCCGCCGCCACCTCCTGCGCCACCTGCAGCCCCCCCCCCCCCCCCCCCCCCCCCCCCCCCCGCG
>BDDC01000389.1:35412-52559 GCA_001662425.1 Chlamydomonas sphaeroides
CCGGGGGCAGACTGGGCGTCGCCTGGGTGGCGCATGGCCTACTCTCTGTCGACAGACAGCCCGACGGGGCCGGGAGGGGAGTCATTGAAAGTTGGGCCCCTGTCGGGGCTGCCAGCCGCACTTGCAAACCCGCCTGGGGCCGAGGTGAGGTGGCGCCCTGAGGGGCTTCCGGCCTCGAGCCTGACCCACCCACCCGCCCACCCCGCCTGCTCTGCCGCCTGCCGCCGCCCCCGCCCCCGCCCACAGAGTGGAGCGGCTGCTGGCCAGCTGCGGCGCTGCGCTGGTGTGGGTCACCCACGACCAGCAGCAGCCCGCGCGCCTTGGCGGCCGCCTGCTGTCGCTGCCGCTGGGCACCCTGGTCGAGCTGCCGCCGCCGCCGCCGCTGCCGCCGCTGCCGCCGCTGGCGGCTGGCGGCGGTGGAGCAGAGGACGCCGCCGCGGCGGCGTCGGCGGCGCGGGCTGGCGGAGCCGCTGGCCTGGCGGCCGGCGGCGCGGCGGCGGCGCCCGGCGCGGCGGGTGCGGCGGAGCTCTTCTCCGACGGCGACGACGTGTTTTCGGAACCGCCGCCGTCGCCGCCGTCGCCGTCGACGCTGCGGCACGCGGACCCACCGGCGCGGCGGCTGCCGTGAGGCGCGCTCCCACGGCCGCGCCGGGCGACCGAGTGCCGCATGCTTCCACGGCGGCCCCTGCAGCGGTCTCATGCAGCCCCAAGCTGCCCGGCTTGTCCGTTCGCGAGCAGAGGATGCGGCCGGGGCCGGGGCCGGCGCCGGCGCCATGGGCCGGGGGGCGCCATGGGCCGGGGCCGGCGCCGGCGCCATGGGCCGGGGGGCGCCGCCACGCAGCCGCATGGCTTGCGTTGGAGGAGGAGGGGCGTGGCGACGGGGGCTGCTCACGCGGCAGCGGTTGCAGCCGTTGCAGCGGTTGCCGCGGTTCGGGTCGTGATGTCGACCTGGGCGGCGCAGCAGCAGCGATCCGCTGGCGCCGGCGGTGGCCAGTGGAGGAGCCCCGGGGGGACGCGGTTCGGCCTCGGCTGTCCCCCCCCAGAGGTGCGCAACGGCCGCAGCGGGCGGTGCCGGCTGCTGGGCGCTATGTGCGCGTTGCGATGCGACCGCTGGCGGCGCTGAGGCCCTTCCGGCAAGCGGCGAGCCCGGCTGGGACTGCTGAGCAGCCCAGCGACAGCGGCTTGCTATCGGACATGGCACGTCTGGCAGGCGGAGACGGACGGCAGGCGGCAGAAAGCGATGCGCAGCCCGCGTTCGAGCGCGTCGCGCCGGACCAGCTGGCCGACTGGGGTCGGCTGAGTCACCCGGCGCTGGACGGAGCGCCGCATCGCCTGGGGCCGAGGAGCTGCTCCTGATGCACTGTTCCTAACTGCAGAGCACGTTTGCCGCGGCTCGGAGCTCGGCGTTGCGCAACAGGCGTGCTACAGGCCGAAGGCCCGTGGAACACCGACTCCGGCTTCGTTTAGCCCCGGCGCACTGCCCTCTCTTGTTTCGCACTGGCACTCGTTATATTCATCCTGTTGTTTGTTTTTGTTGTAGTCCATACCTAGCTTACGTTGTTTTTGTCGTTGAAGAAGGCTTCGTCAGAATCGAGCGAGCATGGCGACTCGCAAGCTCGGCAGCCTGCCGTGGCGCTGCGCCCTGGCGACAGGCATCACGGTTGGTGCCATCGGCGCCACCTACATGTATGCGTCTCAGTACTGGCGCTGCTGGGATGTATTGAGGTGAGGCGGCATGGCTTCCGGCAACCTCTTGCACTGTTCGTGCTGACATGAACCTTTATTTTCTTACAGAGAGGTGGGGCTATACTCGGAGGAGGACGACGAGGTAGGCGCGACCAGTACTTCGACATGCCGCATGCCGCGTCGCGCTGCCGACACAGCCTCCACGGGCACAGCGACGCAACCGCACGCAGCTGTGTTCAGCGGCAATAACATCGCATACATCCCTGTACGCAGGCCGACTCAGGTTCCTTCTACGCCGTGCCGCTGCGGCTCGGCTTCGCGGCGCTAGCACCGCAGCCACTAAGCAGCCGCACCGGCCCAACCGGCCTCGCCGCGCTCGCGTCTGCTGCACAACAACGCCGCTCGCCGCCGCGACAACAACGATCTGCGCGACACCACAGAAGAATTGTGGAGCTCAGCGGCGGCGCTGGGTGCGCCGACGACGATGCCAGCGATGGCTCGCAGGTGCGCTCAGCGGCATCATAGCTTTCTCGCGCCACCAATAAGCTTCAGACTCTCCGCACCTAGCAGCAGCTGGTACAACATCTCAGCTCACCCGTCATGCATTCGTATAACTTGGTCGCCCCGCTTATCTTTGCCTTGCCTACCTCAGGCGTCGCACAGCGCCCGGCGCTTGGCCCCGCCCGCTCCCTCCTCGTCCTCGTCCTCCTCCCCTCAGCAGCAACCCTTCCTCTTCCACCACGCGCCCACCGGCCCCCGCCACGGCCCCGGGTCCGCCGGCCGCCGCCACCAGTTTCAGGCGTACGGCGGTACGGCAGCGTATGGCACAACCAGCTCTGCAGCGCACGGCGGCGACGACGACAGCCGCCTCCCACAAGACCATCCGCCGCCGCAAGCCGCAGGCGCCGCCGTGACCGACAGGGCCGCCTCGCCACCGCCCGAGCAGCCGCCGCCCTCTTCCTCGCCCTCGGCATCCGCCTCGGCCTCGCCCGCGGCGTCAGCCTCGCCGTCGCCGCCCCGCCCCGCCTCGCAGCTAGACCTCCTGGCCGCCGCCATGCTCGCCATCCAGTCGCAGCAGGCCGCCGCCGCCGCCACGCCGGCGGCGCCGGCGGCGGCGGCGCCCAGCCCGGCACAGGCGCGCGACTGTGCGCTCCGTTGCCAGCCCGGCTATGCGGTGTGCCAGACCGCCAGCACCGCGCCCGTGCGGCGGCCGCCGGTGGTGCCCGAGGCGGCGGCGGCGGCGGCGGCGGCGGCGGCGGCGGCGGCATCGCGCAGCGACAGCGACCGGGACCGCAGCCGCGGCCGCGGCCGCGGGCTCGACGGCGATGGCTCTAGCTGCAGCTGCAGCAGCAGCCGCGAGGTGCGTGGTGACCTTTGTGGGCTGGTGCTGGGCTTCTGCGTTGGCTGGTGCTGGGCTGGGTTGGCAGCGTCAGCGCCAAGGGTGGGCCGGGGCAGGGCTCCTCGGTTGGGCCCCAACCTCAGCAGCCTGCGTCGTCTCCTCCCCCCGCTGCGCCCCGCTGCGCCCCTCAGGCCACGCCGCTGCCACGCAGCCGCCGCCAGACGCTCGGCGGCCCCTTTGCCCACGGCGGTCCAGCCGCCTACCCGCCCGTCTTCCCGTACGACATGTACGACATGTACGGCCGCTCGCCGCGACCGTCGCACGACGACCCGTTCGCCGCCGCCGCCGGGCCGCTGCTGCTGGGCCCCGGCCACGCGCCGCCGGCTCCCTCCCGGTACCTGGCGCCCGGCTCCCTGGCCGCCGCCGCCTTCCCGCACCACAACTCGTACCCCCCGCTGCAGCCGGCCCCCACCATGGCCGCGCTTGTCCCCGTGGCCGAGGTGGCAGCAGCCGCCGGCAGTGGCAGCGGCAGCGGCGCCGCCGCGGGCCGGCGGCCCGGCGGCCGCCGCGCGCGCAGCCTGCTGTGCCGCAGCGGCCGGGTGCTCGTGTCGCGGACCGCGCGCCTGGCGGCCGTCGGCGGCGGCGCCGTCAGATCGGCTGATGGCGAGGACCGCCGCGCCGCCGCCGGCAGCCGCAGCCGTCGCCGCGGCAGCCGGCCCAACAGCGGCGGCGCCAGCGGCAGCGGCGGCGCCGCCGGCGCCGGCGGGTGCTCTGTGGTTGCGGCCAGGGCGCTCCGGCCGTCATCGGGCTCGCAGTGCCCGGCCCTGCGCCGCTCGTTGCGTAGGGTCAGCGGCGCCGCCGGCAGCGGCCCCGCCGCCGCTGCGTCGGCCGCGGCCTGCGGCGCCAGCCGCCTGCGCTGCGTCACGCCTGGGCCGGCGGCGCTTGCCGCCGCCGCCGCCGCCGCCGCTGACGAGGCCATGGCGGCGGCGTGCTCGGCGGCCCCGGGCATCAGCGGCTTGTACGATGACGGCGCTGTCGCGGCTGACGACCCTGCCGCGGCCGACGGCGCCGCCGGGCCGAGCTCCGAGGTCGAGCGCTGCAGCAGCCCCGACAGCACCCAAGGCCTGCCCGCAAACATGGCCACCAACAGCCTGTTCACACAGGATGACAGCGGCGGCGACGGCGGTGACGGCGGCGCCGACAGCGACGGCGGCGCCGAGGGCCACGGCGGCGGCAGCGACTCGGAGGCGTGGGAGGCGCTGGAGACGCCGAGCCGCGTGCCTCGACGCAGCCTGGCGGACCTCGACCTGTCCGCCCTCGCGGCGGAGGCGGTCCTGGCGGCGGCGGCGGAGGTGGCGGCGGAGGCCGAAGGCCAGCGGCGCCGCAGCAGCGGCGCCAGCTCGTGCCGGCGGCGGTCGTCGCCGCAGCTGCCCGAGGCGCTGGTACTCGTGGAGCTGGGCTTTGACGTCCGACGCAACCGCACCTTTGAGCGCGCTGGCGGCGCCGCCGCGTCGGCGGCGGCTGCGCAGGCAGGGCGCCACAGCGGAAGCTGCCATGGCGGCGATGGCCAGGGGGAGCAGCAGAAGGAGGCCGGCGCCGCGCGCATCGGGCAGCTCGGCGGCGCTGACGTCAGCTGCGGCGCCGTAGCGCCCTGCACGCCCGAGCGCTCGGTCGAGTCGTCGGCGCTGGCGGGTAGCTGCTGCAGCGGCGGCCCGCAGCGGCACGAGGCCGAGCCCCCGCTGAGCCCCCGGGGCCTGGGCGGCGCCGCCGGCGCCCTGCTGCTGCCGCGCGCACTGACGGCCGCCATGGCGCTGGCAGCCGGCGCCGCGGTCTCGGTCCAGGCGGCGGCAGCGGCCGCGACCGCCGCATCCACTGCGGCCCTGGCCGCCAGCAGCGCCGCCGCCGCTGCCGCCAACGCGGCGGCGGCCGCCGCCACCGCCAGCACGGCAGCGGCGCACAAGAGCAGCCCGGCGGCGCCGACGAAGGTGAACCTGACGGTGGTGATCGAGCAGCCGGCGGCGCCGCCGACGCCGCCGCTAGCCGCCGCGGCGGCGTTGGCGTCGCCGGCGGTGCGCGCAGTGGACACGACGGGTGCCGACGGCTCAGCGGCGCTCTTTGTCCACGTGCCTCGCTCCGCCGCCGGCGCCGCCGTGGACGCCGGCTTGAGCGTCCGCCGCGCCTCGGTGCTCGGCGCCGCCGCCGCCGACGCCGCCGACGTCAGCCGGGCCGCGGCACCGGCGCCGCTGCCGCGGCGGTCGTGCAGCCTCTCCGGGCTAGAGGGCTGCGGCCCCGCCGTCACGGACCGCAGCGGCAGCAGCCGGCGGGCGCACAGCCCGGCGTACGGAGGCGCGTGCGGCAGCTCGTGCTGCTGCCAGCACGAGCTGGGGCGCAGCCGCCGCTGGGCGGACTTCGACTGGTCGCCGGAGCCCCGCCTGCAGCGCGCCGGCAGCAGCAGCACCGCCGCCTCGCCGCTGCCGCGCCGCCGGCGCGCGAGCGAGGACAGCGGCGCCCTCGCCGCCCCGCCGGCGCCTGCCGCCGCGTGCACCCCCCGCCGCCGCCGCTGCGCCTGCGCGGCCTGCCACGGCCGCTTCAGCGCCGGCGGCGCGGTCGTCGCCAGCGCCCACCACACGATGCCCAGCCGGCTGCCAATGGCCTGCAGCGGCGCCGCCACCGGCGACGGCCACAGCCCAAAGAAGGCCGCCGCCGCCGCCGCCGCCGCTGGCCCGGTGCCTCCGGCCACGCCGCCAAAGACTGCGCCCGCGCCGCCGCAGCCGCAGCCGCAGCCGCAGCCGCAGCCGCAGCCGCAGCCACAGCCGGCGGCGCCGCTGCCCGGCCCCACCTCGCCGCCGGCCTCGCGCCAGCTGGCGGCGGCCCTCGCGCCGCTGCCGCTGCGCCCCTTTTTACCCTGCGGCAGGGCCTCGGCCTCGGCCTCCTCCCGCCGCACCAGCGCCAGCGCCAGCGCCAGCGCCAGCGCCAGCGCCAGCGCCAGCGCCAGCGCGGGCGTCAGCCGCGGCAGCAGCCTGACCTGCGACCTGGGCCTGGGCCTGGGCGCGGCCGAGGGCGGCGGTGGGCCCGGCTTCATGCGGCCCACCGCTGCGTCGCTGCTCAAGCGGGCCGACGTTGGGCTGGGCTCGGGCCTGGGCTCGGTCTCGGGCGCCCGGCGGTCTTGCGAGGGCAGCCGGCTGCGTGCTGGGGGCCTGGGCGGGACGGCGCTGGGACGAGGGATGCTGTCGGCAGTGCTGGAGGGCTGAGCGGAGCTGGGGTGTTCGTTAGTAAGTCAAGTTAGTATTGTTAGTAGTGTGTTGCGCAGTGTTAAGTGTGTGGAGTTGGGGGTGTAGGTAGTGAGGGTGGGGTCGCGGCGGGGTGGTGTTATTTGGGCGTGGAAGTGGCCGGCGGTTGTGAGGTGTGAGGGTGTGTGCTGTTGTGTTCTGTGGGCAGTGCACGCGTGGCGGCTGGAGTGTCGCTGCGGTGGAGGGTGGGACGGACGGAGCGATGGCCACTTCGTATGGCTGGTGGGGCATACACTGCGGGGGTGGGTGTGTGATGGGCGCTACGGCGCGGTGGGGCGGACTTGGGCTGTTCCATTGGGAACAAGACGGCCATTAAGGGATGAGCACGTTGATGATCGGAGCTTGCGCCTGGGTTAGCAGCGTCGCGGTAGGGCGCCGTAGTGGTTTGTTACAATGGGCGCACAGCGCGATTGTGGGATGCAGTGGCTAGCTAGGTCTGATGAGCTAAGGGTCGGACACCACAACGCCAGCTAAGGGTGCTGCTAGATGATGTCAGCTTGTCAGGGCTGCAGCTGGCGTGGCCGCCGAGGGTCCGGTGGGTGAAGGTTGGCGCCCTGCGCTGAGAATGATCCAGGAGGGTAGTATGCTGCGGGGGGTAGCTAGAGGCCTGCTGGTGACGAGGGAGTTGTGACAGCCGCTGTGGCAGAGCCCGACAACAGGGTGTGGCCGGCTTGCCCAATGCAATGGCCGCGTCACGCCGCGTCTGCCGGCGAGGCATGGGCAGCACCTGGGCGGCGGCAGAGGGTCAGGTGCAACCCCGAATGCTCTTACCCCTCTCAAAAGGAACATGGGCGGCGGCAGAGGACCGCCGGTATCCCGGTAACAGGCATGTGGGACCGGGGGCCGAGGCGCAGCAGCCCGCGGCGGACATGCGCCTGGGCAGAGGCAGGAGTGCGGCGGAGCGGAGCGGAGCGAGGGGACGAAGAGAAGGCCAGAGGGTGGAATGGAGCGCAGCGAGACTCGGGTGCCAGGCAACCCTGAGCGCTGGCCCAGACCGTGGTGTCGGTTAGACGAGCAGCAGGGAAGAGGGACGGCGCTGGGCCTCACGCCCGTCCCTCATTGTGGCAGTTGCCCTGCCCGTCCCTGCCCGTCCCCGGCGCCCAGCCCGCCTCCCGCCTCCCAACCGCCAAGCCCTGGCCGCGAGGTCGGCCAGGCAGTAGTTGTGAATGTGCGAGACTGGCTTTAGGAACTGCGTCCCGGCTCTGAGGGTTAGGAACGCCGGGATGCCGCGACGTTTGAACTGCGCGAACCACGTAAACCAGTCGCTCGCCATAAAAATCAGGTCAACAATCAAGCAATTTGCCATTCTTTGCAATGGGCGTGGCTGTGCGGGGTTTGGTGCCCACCCGCACATTGCGAAGGCTACCCGCCACTCACTTGGCGTGGACCGAAACCCCGACCCCGCCCAAGCATTCCACAATTCGAACTCACCCCCAAACGACTTCAATTCATAATATCTACCTCTACGCATCTAAAGCATGCTGGCACGGCCGTGACACTGGGGACGCCAGACCGCAGCAGCGACCACGCGCGACCTTTCCGTTCGCAGCACATGTCGCGTGCAGCCTCGCCGGAGCCAGGAATATACAGCAAGAGACTCCGTTCGTCGAGCAGCAAGTCGTCTCCGGCGATGGCCGCGGAGCGGCGAGCCACGAGAGGTGAGTAGCACTCTCGCGCTCTCCGTCTTTCACCACAGGAAAGGCCCGCCACCACCCTCGTAGCGTTCCTTATGGCTTCCATTGCGCAACCGCACAGGCTCGGCACTCCAGCCACCAACGCTCGACGCCGCGAGCGGCGATGCCCTCGACATCGCGCACCTCACGATACATCCCGCGACCAGCACCGCTGCCGCGCCCGGCGGAGTCGCGCTGACCGCCGACGCGCGTGGCGAGCTAGAGCTTGCCAAGAAGCGCGCGGAGCGCGCAGCCGCTGGTCGCGGCAAGGCCGGAAGTGGCGGCAAGCGCGGTCGCGGCGGTGAAGCCTCGCTACCGCCCTCTGACGATGACGACGGAGACAACTCCGACGGCGAGCTGGAGCTATCGCGGCTAAGCCCCGAGGAGCAGGAGCGGCTGCTTGCTACCAAGCTAGCGGGCGGCACAGCAGGCGACGCCAAGGACGCGCGCAGGCTAAAGCGGTGCGTCGCGACGGCGCTTTCTTTGCGTCACCCCAACCGCCTTGCCCCAGTCACGACAGCCTGCGAGCTCCTCTGCCACCGCAGCTCCCCGCCTCGCCGAACATCCGTAACATCTCCCCGCACCTTGCCCGTCTTTACATCCCACCATCCCGCCCAATCCCGTGTCCGCCAGGCTACTGCGCAACCGCGTGTCTGCGCAGCAGGCGCGCGAGCGCAAGAAGGCCTACGTGTCCAACCTGGAGGAGCAGATCCGCGAGCAGCAGTCGCACATCGCGTTGCTGGAGAAGCGCGTCGAGGCGGTGGAGGGCCAGAACGAGGCGCTGCGCAACATCATCAAGACCATGCGCGGCTTCAATGGCGAGGCGCCCGCCGGCGCGCCCGCCGGCCCCGGCGAGGGCCAGGCCGCGGCGGCCGCCGCCACCGGCCGCGCCGGCGCGGGCCAGGCGCGACCGCGTGCTGGCGCCAGCCCGCGCCAGCCGCCGGCACGGGCGGGCGGCGTGCCGCACGCCACCGCAGCGCCAGCGGCGGCGCCGCAGGCGCTGGCGGCGGCGGCGGAGCCGCGGCCGGCGCCGGCGGCGCGGCACTCGCGTGTGCAGCTGCTGCCGGCTGCTGCGCCCGAGCCGCAGATGGAGCCCGAGCCGGAGCTGGACCCTCGGCCTACGCCGGCGCACGCCATCGGCCTCGGGCTGCGGCGCTCGGCCTCGGAGGCGGCTATGCTCGCCACCACGGCGGCGGTGGCGGGCTTGAGCGACCAGCATGGCGAGGCCGGCGGCAGCGGCGGGCGGCGGCCGCTGGGCAGGGCCCCGGCGGCGGCCGGGCTGTTGGGGCTGGGGCAGGAGCTGGACGGCGACGACGTGGGCGACGCGGGCGTGGTGCCGCACGCAGTGGGCGAGGGTGAGGCCGGGGTTGTTCTTGCGGTTGGGGCGGCCGTCGGGACGTGCTGTGGGCGGTGAGGCTTCATGGCCAACGGGCACACACTCTTGGCTGCGCACCTACTGCTGTGTACGCGCGCTGCCGCTGCCAAACGCCTTCCCCCCGGCAGTGCCCGTGTGGGGAGTGGAGCTCTGACGCCAGCTGGGCTGCGGCCACGGCGCCGAGCCATGGCGCTCGCCCTTCGCGGCTGCTGCGGAGCGGCGGTAGCATGACGGCGACGGCGACGGCGGCGGGCGCACGGCGGCGTGTCGCCTGCATGCTGGCCAGACAGCAGGGCCCTGCTGTGGGGGCTTGGGTGCACTGAGCCCGGCTGGCGTCAGGCCAAGCCCAGGCCCGCAGGACAGTACGACTGACGCACGAGACCGCCGCCGCGCGACCAGGCCAGCGGCCGCAGCAACATACGGCCGAGTACGGCTGCTTGTACGACAGTGACGGAGTGACGGCGTGGTGGCTGACTAACTGCAGGCTTCGGCTCTCCTTCTTTCATGTAGCGCCCCGCGGCCGGCTGCGGCGCCGGCCGCCGGCTGCTGCTGCTGAGAGGCCCCTCGCGAATTGCGGGGTCGGCTCGGCGCTGCGGATGCTGCGTCGTTTGTGTTGCGATGCTGCGGCTCTTGAGCTCGTGCTAGTGTTGTAGGCGTGTGTGCGTTTGTGCGCGTGTGTGCGATATGTGACAGCAGCTGCCTGGCGCAACGCGTCGCGGCTGACGGTGCGCGGCCCCATGAAACGGGCTGTGCCCCTTGTTCCTGGCGTGAATGTGACAAGCGAATGTGTTTTGCCGCAGCTATGGGCCGTCCCGGGTGGCTCCAGCAGCGCCCGGCCCGTCCCATGCTCGCGGATGTATGTGCGCCCATGTGAGTGTGTAGGAGCGAAGCGAGGACGTGCGAGAGGATTGACGGGTTGGTGAGGAGGGGAGGCAAACTAGAAGCGGGGGCGCTGTGCCCCTGCTCCTCAGAGAAGCGCGCGCCCGTAGGCGGCTACGGGACAGCGGCTGGCGGCTGGCCGACTGCCAGCTTGCGGTTGGCCGCGCGGCAAAGAGCCTAATCTTTTGCCGCTGCATGAACTCAACGAGGTTCACAGGTTGTATGCTTCGGCTGCTTGAGTCACGGCAGCACGAGTTGAGCGAGCTGACAAATGGCCGCTGCATAGGACTGCGTCGCATTCATGGAGCTAGCGGTGGGACCTGGGGCCCTCCGATGATGCGCCACCGCCGCGCAAAGGCGGCGAGGTGGCCTGCGCACCCACGATGTTGCGGCTATTGATGTTTGCCTGGCCTGCGGGCGTATGTAATGCATATGTACGAAAGAACAAAGCGTTGGAGGCAAGGCGCGGAAGTTGCGGATGGCAGGCCACAGACCGCCCTAGTGCCGGCAACCAGGAGGCAACCCCGGGGCTGCAGCCTAGATGCGACGTTTCCGCTGAGGACGCGTGGCTGCTCTGCTGACCGCCACGCTACGGTACGACGCCCGCCCGCCCACCCACTTTTTGGGATCGAGCGTCGGTTGACTGCGGCCTCCTAGGCCGCGGAGGAAAGTTCTCGGCATGCAGCTTCTCCCCCGCGCTCGAAGCGGGCGTGGGCACTGAGCCCCGCCTGGAGCGCCGGCGATCAGTGTGTGGCGGAGGACGTAGCGAAGGCCAGAGTCGGCGCCATGGCCGCCAGCGGCAGGCGGCGATCATCAGCAGGCCGCAGCCGCAGCACCCCGACAAGGACCGGTACCACAGCGTGAGCAGCCGCTGCCGCCGCGGCGATGGCTCTGCGCCCGCAGGCAGAGCCGCCCGCTCGTGTGTACTCGGTGGGGGGGGGGTGAGGATGGGGTGTAGGCACCCAGGGTTTGCCCCGTGTCCCGTACCGCGATTCGTGGATGTTACCCCACACCTCTCGTGTGTCAAACACAGATTCCACCCGCGGCACTCTTAGTGACCATATAGCCAATGGCGGCTACCGCGGGGGTGCGCATGCGCTTGGCGCAAGCGCACCCTGGCGGCAACGAGAAGATTGAGCGTGAGCTACTGCCTCGACGCTCCCAGCCTGGCGCGATACCGCGGCCTCTGCCTATTATTGCGCTCGCGCTCGCGGCAGGGGCCTCGTCCCTCGTCATGCGCGCCTTCGCCAGGCGCCCTCGCCCCGCTGGAGCGGCCGTGGTGGCCGCTCAGCCAAGCGCACCATTGGACACGGTGACTGTGAGCAGCAGCAAACAGGTGAGCCCGGCAGCTATTCGTTGAAGAGAGCGACCGGTGTCCAGGCCTTCTCTGCGGCTTCACGCCACCCCCTTTGCAGCCCTGTGACGACCCTGTGGCCTTGACATATGTTGCAGGCACCGGTTGCCGAGTGCTGGGCGATCCAGTTGTGGAAGGAGCCCATCCTCGCGCTCAAGGTGCGAATCGTCCTTTGAGGCTGCCGTCGAGGCGCTCTTGCAACAAAACGGGCATATCTTCGCGGCTAGATGTCAGCCTCGCTAACTTGATAGCGGTCTCGGGACCATTTCCTGTTCCCTTGCTTTTTCCAGTCTGCCAACTAACGGCTGCCTTGTGTTCCTCAATCCTCAGAGCAAGGCAGGGTTGGCAAGCCCTGCGGCGAGCACTCCAGGTGCATCAGCAACCGCTTCCGGCACACCCTTCGACAACGACACCTTCACCAACGACGTCGATGGCGCTGCTCAGGCCTCTGAAACGCAAGCTTCGCTCGTGCTGGCCTCGTTGCTGCCGCGTGACAACGAAGTGTTCGAGGAGGGCACCTCGCGCGAGGGCTCACCGGCGGACCCGGCCTCCCCTTCCACGGCAGCCAGCACCCTTCCCTCCACCCGCAGCTCTATGTCGCTGGAGTCGGCGAGCGACTGCATCTCGGAGTCGCCGTCGTTGCAGCGCATCAACAGCTGGACGTCGGAGTCATCCTCGGAGATCGCCGCGGCCGTCGCCGCGCTGGTCGACCAGTCCTCGGCCATCGACTGCTGCCCCCTCGCCGACAGTGACGTCGAGAGCGAGTTGGAGGATAGCTACCCCTGCTGCGACTGGCCGCCCGTGGCGCCGCAGACGCCCGGGCGCACCGCGGATGTGGACGTGACGGTCCTGATGGGCAACCCGCTCTTCACCGCCGCCAACGTCGTCCGCGCGCAGCAGCTCTTCACGACCGCCGTCGACAACCCGTGCTTCTCGCACGATCCCACAGCTGACCTCTTTGACAGCTTCGAGGCCGAGGCCGAGCAGAGCCCCGCGGCCGAGACGCCACTGCTGGAGCAGGCCGAGGCGTGCGTCGTTGCGATGCGCGTGGCGCCTGGCCCGGCGCTGGTTCTGGCGCTGCCCGAGGAGGCGGAGGCGGAGGCGGCCTTGTCCAAGGCCGAGGCCGAGGAGGCTGCCCTGGCGGCGCCGCTGCCGCCGACGCTGCTGGCCGAGCCCGAGCCCGAGGCGCCTCGAACGCCAGCCAAGGCCGAGCCCCCGGCGCCGCTGGCCCTGGAGTCTCCGCGGCCCGCTCCCGTTGCGGCGCCGTCCCCAGCTGCTGCCGCCGGCCCGCTGCTCCGGAGCCTGACGCAGCCGCGCCCCAGCGGCGTTGCCGCTGGCCTGACCCGAAGCGCCAGCGCGCGTGCGGCTGCCACCACCGGCCCCGCTTCGCGGCCCGCCTGGCGCCCCTCTGGCGGCCGCCCCGCCGCCGCCGCCAAGCCGGCACCGGCACCTGCGCCCCTGGCTCCGCGGGCGCCACTGCGCAGCGCCAGCGCCCGCGTGCCGGTGGCCTCGCTGCCCGACGCGGGCACCTCGCGTCGCAGCCTGCAGCGGTTCATGTCTGTCGCTGCTGCCACGCCGGCGCCTGCCCGGCCACCGTTCCGCGCCGCTTCCAAGTACGGCCGCCCCCAGCCGGCGGCTGGCGCTGCCAAGCCGGCGCCGGCGCTGCTGCGGCATGAGGAGTCAGCTGCGGCCGCTCTGGAGCGCGCCGCCGCCGCCGCGTCGGTGGGCCTGCCGAGCTTCATGCGCCCCACCCAGGCCTTCCTGGCGGCCACGGTCGCCGCCGCCGCGGGCTTCTCGCCGGCGGCTGCGACTCTGCAGCGCCGTCCGCCGGCCAAGGCGGAGGAGCGGGAGCCGGCCAAGCCGCGCTGGCGCTGAGCATGGTGGTGGCTGGGCAGCCACCGGCTCGGCCGGCTGCAGGGCGCTGTGTCGCCGTAGCGGCATGGGCGCAAGGGGCGCATTGCATTGCGGCCCTGAGCAGCATGACGGAACAACAACGGCACGACGAGACGAGAACAAGAGGACAGAGAACAAGAGGACAGGTGAAGAGTAAGGAAGAAGCGTTGATCGGCGGACGCGGCATCGGCGGACGCAGCGCATACCTCCACATCACTCATTTGTTGTTCGTTGCACGTGGCAGGGATGGGCAGTTGGCTCGGCACATTGGGCTGGGCGTGCAGGTTGGGGTGTTCGACAGCAGCAGGCTTTTGTGGTGCGGCGTGGCATTAAGGGGCGTTTGCAGGAAGATGTATGTTGTGGGCACGCGCGTTGTGGGCAGCGCCAGCAGTGATCACGGTGCGTCGCACCGACACCAGTAGTAGTCGCGAGCAGCAGTGTCCAGCGGCACACACCTAAGCGCGACCAAGGCATGCGTCGCCGTATTGTTCCCGCCGGCGTGTGTGCCTAGCCGGCGTGCCGCGGCCCGCCTCATCCAGCAGAGGCAGGGACGCGACTGCCGCGGCCGGGGCTGCCGTCCATGTTGGGCTGCGCAAGGGCCCAGATACGCACCGTTGCGCGCAACGTGCCAACATGGAAGCCGCGGCCCCGCCCTGCTACGGCCACGCCTTCACCCTATCCGCCCGGGGCCTGACGACGACGGGCGGGAGTTGGGCACGGCATCCGCGACGGCCCGGGCGCCCGGCAGCGCAGTCCAGTATACATGTCGGATTTTGTGCCCGGCGCCCCCAGCACGGGGGGCGCCGTTGGCCTGTCGCGATGGCTTTGGTGAGGAGTTGGGGAGTAGGAGCAGGTTGTATTGCGTACCAGCACGATTCTGTGTGTGTTTGTGACGGCGCGGCGATGGCTGCCGGAGGTCTGCTCGCCGCTGCGCCCGCCTGCTGCCGCACGCGCATGCGGAGCCATGCCTTTTGGGCCCAGGGCCGGGGCCGCCACCGGGCCTCTTACTGCAGCACTGCTGCCGCTGCTGCTGTGGATCGGGCGCTGGTCGCGCTGCGCTGGGCGAGCCGGCAGCTGCGCGCCTGCCTGGTGGCTCCCTCGGGCCGGCTGCTCGCAGCTCCAGCCGGGGGCGCCGCCGGGCAGGGGCCGCAGCTGCCGCTCGCCCGGCTGCTGTCGCGGGCTGCGCAACCGCTGGCAGTCGCGGCAGAGGTTGCGTGAGGCTTGGTGTGGCAGTGCCGGTCTTTGGGGGAGGCAGCCCGCGAAGCTGCGGCGGCAGTGCAGCGTTGGCGCGCGCCGCCGCCCGCCTGCGCCGGTGACTGACCGTATCGGTATGCGCGGGCAGTATTATGTGTGTGCGCGGGGCGCTGCTGCGAGCATTGCTCGCCATAACCTTCTTTGGGCCACCGCTGCCTGACCAGCACTTCACGGCCGCCGGATCGCTGTGGCTCCGGCGGCGCTACCAAGACATTCTTTGGCTTTGCCTGTCCCCGTGTAACCGCGTGCCTGACGCATGTCTGCTCCTGGGGATGGGCGCCAACGCTCACAAGCCGCCCGCCGCATCGTTGTGGCCTGGGGAGGAGGCGCCCTCGTGGCTGTGCCTGGGCGCCGCCGCCGTGCGGTCAGCGCTAAGCGGGCGACCTGTGTGGCGGAGGACCTGTGCTGCGGCAGCCCTGCATCGCTCGGCCCTGGCCGGGCTCGGGCCCGGGTGCTCAACCGTCCTTGCGTCCACGAAGCACCGCTGCCAAGGCACTCCGCGCAGGCCCTCACGCTCGCCGGTGCATCGATGACATACAGCGCTAGCCGGCCGCTGCCTATGTCCAGACGCACGCGTCAGGCGGCCCAGGGGGCCCTCTCACTGAGGCACCGGCGTGGAAGCCAGAACGGGGCCCTGCAGATTACTGCTTCGCGCCTCGCCGCTCGCCGGTGCGCGTCGGTGCTGCTCCCACCCACTGCTGCTCCACCCTCCTGCAGCCGCACGCCGCTGCATCCCGCTGGCGCCCTATGCACCAGCCGGACACCACCACGCAGCCGCCAAAGAATCGAGAAACGCGAACGAAGGCCCCATCCATGTAGCACGGAGGCCGCTCCCTGGCCCTCGCAGGCCGCGCTGCCAGCACCTTACACCCGCCTGCGGCCGGCTACCACACGCCGCCGTGCTCGCCGCAAGCACGCTTGGGGTCAAGGTCAAGGCTGCTAGTCACGCGGGCGCGGGCGTGGTCATGGGCGCCGGGCCAAGCCCTTGGCCGCCCTCTGCGTCCCTCTGTGATCCCGTGGCTGCGGCGGCATTGCGGCCCTGGCAGCGACACGCACGCCGCCACAGCGGTTTCGGGCCCCTTCGCCTGTGCTAGGCGCAGTCGCTTGGCAAGTGGGGCTGCGTGTTCAGACCTGCGCCCGTGCCTGGTTGCTGCGCAAGACCGCGGCGCCTGCAGGGCGGTGATGCTGGTGTGCAACCCAGCCCAGGCTCGCTGTCAATAGTGACCGGGATATGAACAGCTACCTGAGGCAATGCTGACGCGTACGAGTGTTGCATGGCCATTGGTGGAGAGACTCAGATCGTGTAACACCTACGACGCAATGCGCGCAGACAGCCCTCCTGTGGTCACATCCCGGGGGTAATGTACCCTGCGCAACCCCAAGCGCAGGACCGACACCCTGCCCGCAACTCTGCAACTCCACGCTGTACGAATAGCAGCAGATAGCTGCAAAGAATGTTTATCGTGCTGTGTCCACGCGCCCTCACGCTCGGCCCCGCTCCCCAGCCTCACACCCGTCCGCACGTCAACAGTGCCACCCATCCGTCCTGTCGTATGACTACACGCTCCGCTAGCACGGTCACCTCCAACCCCGTCCCAAGACACCGCTTCAATGACTTGCACGCTGGTTCTCAAGTCAAAAGACCATTGCATGGCGCGCCCACGTTGCATTCTTGTCCCTCCGCCACCCTTGCTTGCCCGCGTCTCTTACGGGCTCTTGGCCCCCTTCTTGGCGCCCGCCTTTGCCGCCGCGCCCACCACCTGCTCCGCGCCCGCCAGCACCCTCTCGCTGCCCGCCACCGCCGCGCTCGCCACCTTCTCCGCCGCCACCGCCACCGCGTCCGCCGCCTTGTCCGCCACCTTGCCCACCAGCCCCTCGGGCGCCTTGGCAGCCACGCTGTCCACGCTGTCCACGACCTTGGCCATGGCACCCAGAGTGGCGCCCGCGGCCTCCACGGAGACGCCCGCCGCCCGCGCCGCTACGCCGGCGGTGCCCTCGGCGGCGACGTCCTTGAAGGAGGTGAGCGAGGGGTCGAAGAGCGACAGGAAGGGCGACCACAGCGACTCGGTGGTGGCGGGCAGCGTGCCCAGCGCCAGGCCGGCCAGGGAGCGCAGCTGCGCGGGAGGAGGGGAGGGGGCAGGGAAGGATGGAGTGTGGCGAGGGCCGGTAGCAGGTAAGTGTGCAAAGACGCTGCCTGCACGCCCTCTTGCCCCTGCCGTACCGCTGCTGTCGCCCCGGTCCTGTTCCCCCGCCCCTTCCCCCACCGGCCAGGGCAGCTTCCCAAAGTTGTCCAGGCGGCCGTCCAGGCGGGTCAGCACGTCCTGCGAGCCGTCGGCGGCCGAGCCCTTGGACACGCGCAGCAGCTCGCACGACTGCGCGGGGGGGGGGGCAGGGCAGGGGCGAG
>BDDC01000390.1:12866-41167 GCA_001662425.1 Chlamydomonas sphaeroides
AGAGGGAGGGCAGGGAGGGCGCTGGGAGTTGTTCGCAGCAACGTGTGATGTGGGTCGCGGCGAGCTGGCGTCGCGCCCCGCGCGTCAGCAGTGGCCGTGGCAGCGGTAGCCGGCGCCTTTGTCGGCCGGCCGCTGCTCGGCAGTGCGCCGCTGGGCCGAGCGGCGCAGAGTTGTTTGGCCCGCGGGGTGCGCCGCACAGAGCCCGGCGGCACACGATGATCGACGGTTGGGAGTCAGATAGGGCCACACAACATGGTCGTTGGCACGGACCGTTACCCCTCCCGGGGCTCCTGCCAATCCGTGTAGCTGCTGAACTCAGTCAAGCTCGAGCCGCGGTGTTGACACCGCGGGCCCTCGGCTGCTCGGCGCACCGGCGAGCCGCAGCGAAGGGCATGCTCCCCCCAGCAGACTGAACACTGCCGGCCCACTTTCCGGGCACCGCTGCTCACCCGGCGCGACGTAATACGGGCTGCCCACCACATCCCTGAACACCTGGCCCTCCGCGAAAAAGCAGCTCAGCCCAAAGTCGGTGCCCTTTATGGCGGCATCGGGTGAGCGGTCGCTGAGCAGGAAGTTCTCGGGCTGCGGGGGAGGGGCAGGGACGGCAATGGGGAGCGGTTCGGGTATGGGGGGCCGGCGCCTTGGTAACCGGGCATGATCCGCCGGTGGTTGGGGTCGGCACCGCTACGCACACGGCGTTGGGTCCCACAAGCTCACCTTGATGTCCCTGTGGATGACTCCCATGATGTGGCAGTGGCCAATGATGCCCGCGATGTCGCGAAACACGCGGGCCGCGTCCTTCTCCGTGTATTTGCCGCGCTGGGGACCAGGACGGGCCAGGGCAGCGAGGGGAGAGGCGCGCATTCAGCGAGAAATCCGCGCGCTGGCTCAAGCCCCGCAAGGCACAGTGAGCTGGCGAAGGCCGTGAACGGTGCGGTGCGGTCAGCGGAGGCCCAGGGGGCCGGGTGGTGGCCGTGGGCCCGTCGTCGGGAGCGCCCAGGAACGCACAGGGACGCAGGCCCCCAGGACACAGCAGCGGCGTCGAGCGCCGTGCCCTCCCACATGGCAGGTCCTCACGCTCGCACCTTGATGATGGAGTCGAACAGCTCCCCCCCGCTGCACAGCTCCTCCACCAGGTGCACGTGCCAGCGGTCCTCGTACACCGCTGATGGGGGTAGGAGGGGGTGGGGCAGGGGGAGAGAGGGAGGAGGTGTGGGCGAGGTGGGGGGATGAGGGTGGGAAGGGCTGGACCGGGTACAAGGTGGGAGGCTTCCTCACGAGGGCCCCTAGGTGGCAGCGCGCCACCGGGGAGACATGGGCTGGGCAAGGGCCCGAGCCCGAGCCCGAGCCCGAGCCCGAGCCCGAGCCCGAGCCCGAGCCCGAGCCCGAGCCCGAGCCCGAGCCCAACCTTCCCCAGGTCGGCGGCAGGGCGCCAGTAGGCAGCTTCGGGGGAGGGGGCGAGACGAACCGCATGGTTGCCGAAGGATGCGGCCGCCCCCAGTGCAGCGCTCTAACCGTCCAGCTGGGCGCAGTCGCTGGATGCTGCCTCGCATCCGATTCCGTACAGACCGGATGCCCATGACCCCCCCCCAGCGCCCAGGCCTTCTTTGCTGCTGACGACGTCGTTTGACGGCCCGCCAAGGGTCGAGGCCCACATCCGCCCACCCGTACCCACCCGAGCCCCCTTTCGTCCGTTTAGTTGTTTTGGTGACCCACCCTTGATGGTGACGATGTTGGGGTGTCCCGCCAGGTGGTGCATGACCTGCACCTCGCGCCGCACGTCCTCCACATCGCTCATTGTGGCCAGCCGCCGCTTGGCGATGCTCTTGGCCGCATAGCGCTGACCGCTGGAGCGCTCCACGGCCAGGCGGCACGTGCCAAACTGCCCCTTGCCTGCAGGTCGGCCGCGCGTGGGGTGCGTTGGTGCCTGGTTGGCGCGGGACAGGGGCACGCAGGGGCACGCACCCGCCCCCTCGCACCTAGAACTTTGCCCAGGGCATATGCCTCGCGGAAGTCCGTCAGCGACTGCTGGAAGACCACCAGGCTGGAGATAGCGACTGTGTCCTCCTCCTGCAGGACAGGCCGGTCAAGCGGAAATGCGAACATGCCGAGTTGCGACGAATACTCTCACCTCCTCGAACGCCCGCAACCCGTTAATGACATCGCTGACAGTCGACTGTGACCGCGAGGGGCGAGGGCGAGGGCGCCGCAGGGACGAGCCAGCGCACCCCATCGGTTACGCATGTCGCCGTCGCATACTACTAGTCCAATCTAACGGTTATCAAAAGCCAATTGATTACTTGCTGCGTCATGTTGTGAAAGCAAAGTACGTCGTGAAGCGGCTCAGTGAGGGCGAAGTGAAGGGGACCCGAGAGCCCTTGTCAACGAGTCTAGTTTATGAAGAGCAATGCGGCTTTATATATGTTAAGCGCAGCAAGCTGTGTAACAAGCGCCGACCCCGGTGTGCGAAAGGTCTCGACCTTGGACCCGGCCTCTCTTGACGCTTTGTTCCCCAAGCGTACAAGCGTGCTTGCAAGCCTATCAACAACTCCATCTTCTACTCCGACTGCTGGCTTGTTCCTACCTGGTAGGGTTTCGACCGTGAACACGCACGGGACCCGCATACGGACCCGCAACCCGGGTGTGTCCCACGAGAGCTCGGCGTCGCACACAAACATCCTTGCAATTAGTTGCTATTTCATCCGACCGGATTGCAGGCTTTTTGCCCCGGCCAGTATGGCCGTCGCTGTGCAAGCCCCGACAGCGTTTCCCCCCTGCGGTCATCAAAAGACTTCCTCACACACACTCTCCATCAATAACGCTCACACACTCCGTCCCAAATGCGCAGCTCTGTGGCAGCCCCTGCCCCGTTCACAGGGGCAGCAGGCTGCCTGAGCCGACACCAGAGCCCACGGCGCAGCAGGCCCCTCCCCGCAACAAGCCGCCGCGCCGCTGGCCCCTCACGGCAGGCGGGGGAACTTGGCGAAGTCGGGCGCCCGCTTCTCCAGGTAGGCCTGCCGGCCCTGCGAGCGGCGGCGGAAGGGAGGAGGTGCCGGGAGGCTGCCCTAGTCAGCGTGGGAGTAGCAGGGAAGAAACGAAGAAGCAGCCTGGCTGTGCCGCCACCGCGTCGCATCGCAGCGTGCAGCCACGAACCCGAGCGCTTTCCCCCTCCCTTCCCCCACCTCGTTGCCCTCCTCGCTCTGGTAGAAGAGCAGCGTGGCGTTGCCGCCCAGCTCCTGGATGCCCGCCTGCCCGTCCTCGGCGGCGTTGAGCGCGGCCTTGAGCACCCGCAGCGCCGTGGGCGAGTTGCGCAGCATCTCGCGGCACCTGGCGTGGCGCGCAGGGGTAGGGGCCAGGGAGGCGTGGCTTGGCCTGGCGATGGTGACGGTGGCGATGGCGCGGTGTGCTGCGTCGTGCTTGTGCAGCAACGTGGGGTGGTCGCCCAATTGCACGACACGCCATGCGAGGCCGGGCAGCGGCAGCGGCAGGGCGCTGCCGGCGACCCGGCGCGCACGCCCTTTGCCTCGCCGGCCCGCCCGGCCCACCGCACCCCGGCCCCACAGCGCCCACAGCGCCCACGGCCCTTGCGCCTGCCTCACCAGGCCAGGGTCTCCTCCTCGAGCTTGTCCAGCGGCACCACCTGCAGCCCCCGGAGCGCACACACACGCCCCCAGGGCGTTGTGTGTCGGGCTATGTTGATTATTACGAACACACGATGGCAGCGTCAGCTCAGCCGTGGTACCACAGCCTCGCGATGCAGCATCGTGCGGCCGCGTGCATGCGCGCGCTGTCTCGCACCCCCACCCCAGCTAGCCCAGGGGCGCCGCACTGGGGCGCCGCTTCGGAGCAGGTAGCACGGGGCCAAGCGCAACAGGGCCCAGCAGCAGCCGCTTCGGGGCCCGCGGCCGCATCAACATTGCGCCGCACACGTGTGGCCTGCATGTGCTGGTGGACCCATGAAGCCTGCAGCCCCGGCGGTGCCGGTAGCTGGCATGGGCGGTGAGTGGCTCACCGTGTTGACTAAGCCCATGCGGTGCGCCTCCTGGGCGTCGTACAGTCGGGCCAGGAACCACATCTCCCGCGCCTTCTTCTGGCCCACCAGCCGGGCCATGTGGGTGGAGCCGTAGCCGGCGTCAAAGGAGCCCACCTGGGGATCAAGGGGATGAAAGGGGCGGGGGCCGTGGGGTGGGGTTTGGGGGGCTCGCCGTGTTGGCAAAGCAAGGGTCGGCAGTGGGATCGGTGGAGGAAGGGGCATCGTGAAGTCGCCATGCGCTCAAGCCCTTGGGCTCTGCATTTTGCCCGTACACTGCCGTACCTTGGGTCCGGTCTGCCCGAAGACGGCGTTGTCTGCCGCGATCTGCAGCGCCCCGGGAGCAGGTGGGGGGCACGAGTTCAGCGACAGGGCAGGTGCTGCGAGCAGGCATGGCTGGTCGGCCCGAGCCGCTGTCGGCTGCGCTGCTGATGCCTGGAACCGCCGGACCCGCCACCCCACAGCACCCTTCCCTCCACACCCACTGCTAGACGTGCACTGTACTGCAACCGCCCCCTCCTTCCCCCTCCCGTCCCCGTTCCCTCCTTCCCCCCTGCCGCCGCACCGTGAGGTCGCACACCATGTGCAGGATGTGGCCCCCGCCCACCGCGTAGCCCGCCACCATGGCCACCACCGGCTTAGGCAGCCGCCGGATCTGGACCTGCGGGCGGCAGCGAGGAGGGGGGCGGCGGGCAGGCGGGGTCAAGTGGGCCAGGTGGGCAGGGCCACGGGGCAACGCTTCGAGGCGCTGGAGGCCCCGGCCGAGGCCGCGCTGCCGTGCGCACGAAGGCAGGTACCAAACCCAGCACACCGACGCATGATGGTGCGGTGTCAGGGGATGCGCCTGGCGGCCCTCCCTCCCTGTCCCCCTGCGCCTCACCTGCAGGTCCAGCACGTTGAGGCGCGGGATGCCGTCCGCCCCCACGTAGCCGCCCTTGCCGCGCACGCTCTGGTCGCCGCCCGAGCAGAAGGCCATGGTGCCCGCGCCTGGGGCCGTGGGGAGGGGGCGCAGTCACGGCGTGGAGGCTGTGTGGGGTGTGCGCGCTCCCGCTGCAATAGAGGCCGTGGCGCAGGCAGTCCCCTGGGCAGCGGAGTGCGGAGGCTCGGCCGTCTGCAGGGCCTGCAGGGCCTGCGAGGGGCCTGTTGCGAGACACGGTGGGTGGCCCCTCCGTCGGCGCACCCGTGAGGACGATGACGCCGATCTGCGGGTCGTCGCGGGCGTCTGAAAAGCACCAGGACAGCTCCTGGGCTGCGGGAGGGAGATGTGGGATGTGGGTCGGCCAGCAACAGAGCGGGGCACGAGTGTGGGGAGACCGGCTGACGTCCGCTGCCGGAAGCCGATGCTGCTTCAGGCGTGGGCGTCAACCCGGCACGTCGATGTGGGGCAGGCACGCAGGAGGGCAGCTGGAATTGCATGTGGGTCGGTCGGCGGGCGCGCGAGCAGCAAGAGGGCCCCGCTCAGGGCCGACCGGAACCACTGCTTCATGCTGGCCGCCTCGACGGCAGCGGCGGCCCTCCCGTGAGCGGCCAAGCCTGTGAGGCACGCCTGTGGTAAGCGCTTACTGGTGCGCGGGCGGAAGGCGTTGCGCTTCTCTGGCCGGTTGATGGTGATCTGCCGGGCAGGGCGCGTGCGTGTCGGTACGGTGGTTGGGGAATTGTCTGTGAGAGGTCAGGGGCAAGCGCCCCTCAGCGCGCACGTGAAGCTCACGCCGAAGCCGTCTAGGAAGGGCCGGCGCTAGCATTGCGCACAGCATGAAGCACATCTTTGGCTGTGTGGGGCATCAGCGAGGGCCGCGGGGGCGCACCTTCGCGATGCCCTCGCCGACGGCCTTCTCATAAAGGACGTCTATCAGGTCCTCCTTGGCGACCGTCGGGATGCGGCGCCACTGCGCCGGCGCCCGGCTGACGGGGCCGTGCACCCGTGCGTATGCCGATGGCCGGCCGTCGGCAGAGGCGTAGGGAGTGGAGGCGGTGCCGCTCGCGACAGCGCCGGCGGCCGGGTGCCGGCTCAGAGCCGACGGCACGGCCTGCGCGTCCGTAGACCCCGGCGCAAGGTGCGCCTTGAGCACCTGCAGACGCCGCTCCGCTGACATCATGTTATTGATGAGTGACGCGAGCAGCTACTAGAGGGCGCTGCGCCCTGGCGCTGCGTTCGCGACTTTGTGCGACGGATGGATGCCGTGGGTCGGCCGCTGCTAGATCCAAGGTCTCAAGGAGCCTGTGCTGGGTCCAATTGGCGACGGATTGTCACGATTTGGCCTGCGTAGCAACTGTGACCACGCAAGCACCCGCAGACCCTACACAGCTTGGTCGCAACTGCAATCGCAGCTAATTGCAAGTTGTAGCAGCCGTCGATGAGGACGCTGCTATGGGCAATTTGCGGTTGGTGGTCCCCATGGCAATTGGAACTAGGTTTGGAACCGAGTCTGCCCCTGTTGCCCGCTGCGGAGGACGCGACTGAGAGTAAGATACACGGAACAATGTTGTTCGTCGCAGCCGTACTGGCTGCGGCGTATGTCGTTGTTATTGCACAAGCGGGACCCGATGCGACCGTGATGCCCTACTGCAACGACGTGTACAAGACCCTAGATCAAGCACAACGACTCGAGTTCCGTATTCTCTCCCATACCTGTGATGCGCTCGACTCCGCAATCCAGCAGTTGCGCTTGGGCCGGCCCGTCAACCTGCCCACGGTCCCAGGCGCGACCGCCCCAAGCCTCGTAAATCTCCAGCTCTGGCGCCACGACAACGCCACCGCTCTGAAACAGCTCCTGGATAGCTCGGGACTCGCTGCGCGCCTGGGTACCAGGTGGGCTCACAACCGCACCGCCGGGCCAGCCTCATTCCCTCCCTTCCCCACGCAGCACCCCACGCTCCCCTGCGATCCGCGCCTCACCACCCCGACGAACCCCCTTCATCCCCAGCCCACCCCGCCTTCCCACCTCCCCCCTCTCCCGCTGCCCTCCAGCGCCGAGGTCGCGGCGCGCGCCTGCCTGTCGGGCCGCCTGCCTCCCGGGCTCTCCCCGCTGCGCCCGGTGACCTCGCTGCTCCTTGAGTACTTCAAGCGCCCCCACATCATCACCTCGCTCGCTATCGCGCTGCGCAAGTCCTGCTCCGACAGCTCCATGGCCTGCGAGCTGGTGGCCAATGTGGATAACCCCCACGAGGCGGGCGCCTGGGCGGCGGCCGCCAACGCCAGCGGTGCGTGGGGGTTGGGGTGGGGGGCGGGCTCGGGGCCACGGGCAGGGGCAGCGCGGGCCAGGGGACTGGGCCAGGGCCACGGCCAGCATGGACCGGGGCTAGGGCAGGCCGGGGCCGGGGCCGGCAGGAGCCGGGGCCTTGGGCCAGGGCTAGGGCCAGCTGAAGGGGGCCCCGGGACCAGAGGAGCCGGGGCCTGGGCCGGGGCAAGGACGGACCTAAGGCCAGGCTCTAGGCGGGGGCCATGGCAAGGCGCAGCGGTTGGGCCTGCAGGCTAGCTGGCCAGCTGCAAGGGGGCCAATACTCGGGGGCTGGCGGCAGGTCAATGGTGTGTGGCGGCGGTGGTGGGCAGGCCCCACAGGCCCCACGAGGCGGGCACACGGTCGCGACAGGCGATGCGGCTGCGGCAGCGCGGCCACTGCACACCGCGCGAGGGGCCGACCCTGCGGGCCGGGGGTTGGGAGCTGAGGCCAGGCCCCGTCCCAAGGCGCGACCGGGGCCCCAGCCGGCATGCCGTACTGCACCGCCCTCCCTAGCTTCCTTACTCATTTCATTCATGGCAGCCCGGGCAGTCGACGCGCCTGGGGCTGGGAAGCACCAGCAGCTGGCGCCTTTCCCCACACCCCATCCTGCCTGACACGGGAGCCCGTTCCATGAGAAGCCCCGGGTGTCCGCGCGCCAAGCTTCCGGCCCCTAGCCCGCCAGCCCGCCTGCCTCCGCCCTCGCGCCCGCCTGCATTGCCCGCAGGCGGCTTCCTAGTGCCCGTGTTCAGCGCCAACGTGCACGAGGCGCGCGCCTACAACCGGGCGGCCAGGGCGGCGCGGGGGCGGTACCTGGTCATATGGCAGGTGCGGCCGGACACGCCACCACCGCCTGGGACTGGGACTGGGACTGGGCCCCTCTGGGGTTGCCGGCTGGTGCACAATGTGCACGCCAGCCCCTCGGCCCAGCCCTTGGACCACCCTCGTGCGGCACCGCGCGGCCGCACCCGCTCGCACGTCAGCTGCTGGCGCGCTATACAACTTACCCACAACTCGTGGCTGCCAGCTCGCTCATCTCGCCATCTGCAACCCAGCCCCTGCCGCCCCCTCTGTCGGCCCCTTTGTCGGCCCCTCTGCCGGCCGCCCTCTCCTCTGCTGCCCCCAGGACGACCAGCTGCCGCCCCCGGATGGCGAGTGGCTGGCCGACATGGACGCGATCTTCAGGGCCTTCCCGCGGCTGGGTATACTGGGCATGCACAAGTGAGGCGGAAGGGGCCGGGCAAAGGTACGGTTGATGAGGAGGTCGGCTACCCGGGAGGGAGGGTTTGCGGTGGTCTTCGCCGAGCTGTCCCCGCTTGGCTGCTGACGGCGACAAAGCCTGCATGGGTAGGGGCGGCGAGTGGCACTACTCCTGGACCACGCGCGGCCGGCCAGACTGGGGAGCTAGGCAGCTGCGGCTACACGGGGGATGCGCCCCCTCTCCGCAGGCTCGGCGGGTGTGCCAGCGCAGGCCAGTAGGCGCGGACATGGCCCGGCAGTCGCAGCTGCGCCCCACGCTGATCTGCCCCTGCCCCCCGGGGCCCCACTGCCAGGCACCGGCTGTGCCGACACAAGGTACGGGCCCCTGGGGGAGCGGAGCGGGCTGTGTGGCACCGGCAGGGCCGCCGCGCGGGGCTGCTTGGGCAAGGGGGCTCTGCGATTGGCTGCTGCGCGCTGCCGCGATCCGTCCTTACCGTTGGTCCCAGGACCCCGCCTGCACGGCATCACACGCGTCGGGGGTCCTGCTTGGCGCTGGCCCGTCCCCTATCACCTGCCGCCCATCCCTGCGCCCCGCCCTCCTCTGCGCCGCTCCTGCAACCCCCTGCGTCCCCTGCCCCTTCCACAGGAGCGCAACAACCGCTGGGGCACCACCGAGTGGCTGCCCGACCAGCGCCTCAACCGCACCATCCGCTGGTCGTACACCCAGGTACGACGCTAGCTGCCGCCCAGCGCCGCCCGGACCATGCGGCCCACGCGGTGCAGGAGTTTCTTTTGCGATCTCGTGCAACGCTGCCACGCGGCATAGCGCTGGTCTCGCGCAAACGATGCCCTGGCGCCCGCCACTGCGCTAGCCCAGCACGCGCCCAGGCGTCTCACCAACACCGGTACACCTTGATCGCCCGCTCGCACCCCCGCTCCCCTTCCCGACGTGCCGACATCTGGTGGACTCTACGCCCATGGCCGCCCGCCACTGCGGCAGCCCCGCATGAACCCGAGCGCCCCGCTGACACGCCCCTGCCCCTCCCCGCCCGCACCTTCTTGCCCCCTTCACGACCCTGCAGCTGGTGGACTTTGCGCCCATGGCCATTCGCTCCTCGGTGTGGGCGGAGCTGGGCGGCCTGGAGGAGGGCTGGTCGCAGCCCGGCGAGTGCGGCATCACCGGCGACTGGGAGCTGTGCATGCGCGCGTGGGTGGCGGGCTGGCAGGTGGGTGGCAGCAGGCGCCGCATCGCATCGTGCGGCTGCCAAGCACCTGGCAGGCCCCAGTTGTACGAGCATTCGTGACCATGCGGCATGCCGCGACTGGGGGCACAGCGGTGTGCGACCACCGGCTCCCCCTGCTGCCGCCAGCCCCTGGCTTGGGGCACCAGCATGCACCAGACCGCGTTGCTTCGCTACGCCCTCGGCACATCCCCTGCCCCTGCCAGCCGCGTCCCGGATCTCCCCCTCGCTCCGCCTCCACGGGGCTGCGACCCCGTGCAGCCGGCGCGCCGCAGCCGTCCGTCCGCTGCGGCTGTCCTCCGCCGCTCCTGCTGCCGTCCGCCCGCCGCGGCAACCGGCCTGCGCTTGGCCCGCCGCCAGCTGCACGGCGGGTTGCACGGCTGCATCGCTGCATCGCTGCGGCCCCTGTGCACCTGGATTGGGTGTGTGTGTCGTAGAAGAGGACTGCAGCATGTGTTGGCTGGTGTCGTGAGGCGGCCCCATGCTGTCGCCGCAGATAGGCTACCGTTTCCTGGACGGCCGCGTAGACGACCCGCTGGTAAGCAGCGCAGGAAGCAGGGCGCATGAGGGGGGTATGCGTATATGTTGCACATGCGTACGAAATGTGTGCTATCACAGAATGACGACGTATTGTATGTATCGTGCATGCGTGAGGTGTGGAGCGCAAGATGGCGCGCAAGATGGAGCGCGGGCATGCCCGCTCGTGCGGCCCGGAGCACCAGCAGGGAGGAGGGCGGGGCGCAGGGAAGGGAAGGGCGGCCGGGCTCTGGAGGAACACAAGCACGAGGCAGCAGGAAGTCACCCTCCGCCCCGCGTAAGGGGATTTTGGAGCGGGGGCGGCGATGGGTTGGGATGGGCGGGGGCCTGGGCGATGGCTGCGCATGCGTGCGGGCTTACGGCTGGGGTCGTGCTTTGGCGCCGCCGCCCCGCCACCTCCTCCTCGATGCCGCTGACGCTGTGCCCTGCCGGTGCAGGCGGTGGGCGGCACACACACGCCGGTGTCGGCTGAGAAGTGCTGGGGACGGCAGATGCACATCGGCAGCCTCACGCTGAATAAGAGGTGCGCCAGGGGCCCGCCGGGGGGAGGGGATTGCGTGGCCACAGCGTGCCGGTGCCGTGCGGTCTGCCTACTTGCACAGGGCGCAGGGGCACATAGCACGGCGGGTGGGCAGCATCACGCGGATGAAGCGGGCCGCCAGGGGGCCGCCAGGGTGTCCGGCCGCGGAGCGACGGGGAGGCGCGGCGCTCCCAACCTCGGGGAGCTGCTGCAGCCCCAGCCGCCGGGCGCTGCCGCTGCGTTCCTGCCGCCGCCCCGGCACGGCAACTGCCCGCCACTGTGCACACGCGCCTACCTGCACAGTTGAACAGCACCCCCTCCGCCCGCCCTGCCCACGGCGCTCTGCCCCTCCCTCCCGCCCTTCCTCCCCCTCTCACCAGGTACTTTGACGCGCCGCTGTCCGAGGAGCAGTGCCACCGCGTACGCCTGCTCAACGTGCTGTCCTTCGACCTGCCCAACCCCAGCCACTGCCCCTACAACCTCACCAACAGCCTCTACTACCCGGGCTGGGCCTCGTGCGCGGCGCCGGCTGACGTGGCGGCCGAGCTGGCCAAGTACCGCATCCAGCCGGGCGAGCTGCCGGGGCTGGCGGCTGCGGGGGCGGCGGGGAGGAGGAGGGGGCTGCTGGGGGAGGCGGGGAGGAACGTGGCGGAGGAAGCGGCGTGGGCTGGGTGGGGTGGCGGGGGGTTAGGGTTGGGGAGGCGGAGCGAAGGAGGGGAAGGGGCAGGCGCGTAGGAGCACGGGGCATGCCCGGGGAGGAGGGTCGCGGCGGCGGGTGTCGTGAGCGCACCGCAAACACAGCGTAGGGATCGCGCGCCCGGCAGGCAAACGAGCAGGGTGTGCAGCGGGGGGTTACATTGATGTGTTGGGTAGCGACGTGGTCAAGGTGCATGGTACTGTGTTACATTCACGTGACCGTGCGCCCCGCAGCAGCAGAGCGGATGCTGCGGCCGTGGCCCGAATGGCCCGCACCGGTCGCCTCCACCTCTCGAGCCGGCTTCAGCGTCGCGGCCGCACCCGCGCGCGAAGTGGGCCATCGGCCATGTGCAGCACGCGCCAGGAGCGCACCGCAGCAGCGCAGCCACGGCCACAGACGCCACAGTGCCCCTCAATAAATAAGTCAGCCGCGGGCAGCTGGCAGGCAAGTGGCTGGCTGCCCGGCTGTCCACCATGCGCGCAGCGCGAGCAGCCGCTGCGCAGCGTCACACGCACCAAACGCCATGAGACCAAGTACATCCACCGCAGCCTCGCAAACACCCTCCTGCCTGCGTCATCGAGTTCACAAGACGGCCTGCCCAGCTGCCCTTCCCGAGCAGACGAGGTTGCACAATTCAACACGGCCTCTTTGAGCTGTTTGCGGCGCCGTCCACGCGCCTAGGCGGTGGGCGCTCTCTGTGGCCAGGCGTCCAAGCCCTGCATCCCGACTCGTCACACCACACCACAACATGTCCCCCACCGACCACGCTGAGCTCCATGATGCAAGTCATGGCTTGCTCTTAGCGGTGTGTCAGCTACGCCCCCAGGGCCCAGATGCACCCCTCAACAGTACCCACAACATTGACAGCACATACCGCTATCCGACATCCCGCTCCGACGCCCGCTCCTACAGCGGGCACAGCTGCACTGCTGCACAGCGGCCCTGATGCGACGCCCTGCCTCAACCAAGCTTCCTCCAAGCGCGGGAGCCCCATGGCGCCAGCCCCAGCTCCAAAAGCACCTCAGCCGCCCCTTCATCGCGTCTATGCCAGGCCAGCTGCATCCAGGCTTAATGCCAGGCCGCAACGCGCAGGCCCCGCGCGCCCCCATGACAGACGAGCTGCCTGCGTCATCTCCTCGGCCGCCCCTCACTCGAGGCTCTGCCAGGCCAGATCCACCAGCTCCCGGTTGCGCTCCCTCAAATCCTGCGCCAGCGCCTGCCGCAGCGCTTGCTTGTTCAGAGCGCCAGCCGAGCCCTCCTCAGCGGCAGGCGCAGGATCTGCTGCGACGGAGCTGGGCGCCGCGGCCGCGGCCTCCGCCTTGACGGGTGGCGCCTGCAACGCAGCGCGTCACGACGGTGAAACGGGGTGGGGCGGTACGTGCAGCCGGCCGCGCACGGCAGGGGACGGCAGGGGCCCAGCGGCAGGGTCGACTGCGGTATGCAAGGGGTGGGTGCGAGGAGCTCGCTTGTGTGGGTCCGGGCGCACCTGTGCTGCCTGCGCTTGTCGCAGTCGAGCCACTGCGCGCGCCTCGGCCTCCGCGGCAGGCGTGTAGAGGTTCGTGCAGGTTGGCGATGTTACTCCGGTATCATATTTGGAGCCCTCTACCGAGCAGCCCGAGACGGGCAGGAACAACAAAGTTAGCGCTGCTTCTGGAAGTGCTGCGGGTGGCCGCAGCGGTGCCGCACGGCGAAGCGACTGGCATGGCGCGCGACGCACGAGTTGGGAAGTGCTGCAGCGCATGGCTGATCAAGCGCAGTACATCCTCATATGCTATGCGGTATGTGATATGGAGCACGGGAAGCATGCGCACGCATCAAGGTTTTACTGATGTCTCGTGCCGAAGGCTCGCCCGCCCCTTGCACAGGCCCTACACACGCGCGCTCCTCCTTTAATCCAGGACGGCGATGAAGCCAGCCTACACCTTGCGCATTCGCTAAACCTCTTCTACCGCAGAACTGGCCCTTCGTAAGGCATCCTTGCAGCCAACCCAGCTCAAACCGCGCCCGCGCTTCCCCCTCGGCCCAGCCGGCCGGACGCCCAAACAACTCCTACCTGCCATCGCAACATCACGCTAGCACTCCTACCCTGCTGCCCCGTCAACGCCAATCCCCGTGCGTCAAGCAGTGCGGTCATGGGAGCCCCCGCGCGGCTCCTGCCCGTCCCTCTCGTTCCAACTGACATCCTCGTGTCACAGTCCGGTCAATCATCGTCGATCGTCAAGAGAGCTCTACCTGCTACTAACACATACAACGTCCGTCACTCCGCCCGTCCGCTCCGCCGCGCCTCCACGGCAGCAGCACCCAGGCTCCAGCCCCACGCCAGGCGGCTGCCTCTCGGCTCCGTTTGCGCTTCGGTCCACGCCCCAGGCTCGTCCTCCAAGCTAGGCTCCTTACGCCTTGGCCTTCTTCTTCTTCTTGGGCGCCTCCTCCGCCGCGGGAGCCGGCGCAGCCTCCTCCTTGGCCGCCTTCTTGTCCTTCTTCTTCTTTTTGCCCTCCTCTGCCGCGGGCGCAGGCGCCTCCTCCTCCTCCTCCTCCTCGCCGCGCTTGCGCTTGTCCTTCTGCAGGGTCGACAGAGCAGGAGCAGCGGTGACGCGTCGTCCTAGGCCCAAAGCCCCCAAACCCACGCGCACACCCGGCATCGGAACGCTGCCGCCCCATCATTGCTGCCGCCACTGCCGCCGCGCCATGCGCGCTAGCCCCAGGCCCCCTCCCTGCCCCTCACGCAGCCGCACCTTGTCCTTCTTCTTCTTCTTGCCCTCGTCCTTGTCCTCCGCCTCCAGCTGCCCCTTGACCGCATCCATGGCCTCGCCCATCACGCTGGCGTTCTTGCGCGGCGCCACGCCCTCCTCGTAGAACCGCAGGCGCTCCTCCACCTGCAGGTGCACGCGCAATCGTACGTCAGCGCCTCATTGGTGCGGTTGGTTGGAAGGGTTGCGTCTACTACGCTCAGCAACCACCGCCATGCGGGCAGGGTCCTAGGGGAGGACCCCATCGGTGCCGGAGGCCAAGGCCAGCGCCGTGCCTCCATGGTGGTGTACTCGCCTGCTCGCGCATCTTCTCGCCGAACACGTTGGTGTTGCCGTCCATGAAGCAGTCGATGCGCGAGGCGATCGAGCACTTGTTGGCCAGGTAGCGCGAGATGCGGCCCTTGTTCCGCTGCTTGGCGCGGCCGATGAAGGACGAGTGGAAGATGAGGCCGTACTTGGGCGTGTTGCCCTTCGTCTTGAGCGCCCTGGGAGGGGAGGGGAGATCCAGGACGGGGTGCAGGCTGGGTTAACATGCTGGTTGGGGTGGGATGGGAGGAGGCAGGATACGCGCGTCCGGACGTGATGCGGGTGGGGAAATTACGGAGTGCAGCGCGAGTGGATGCGACACTGAGTGGTTAGCAAGCGGTCCTCAGTCCCGAAAGATGATTGATGTTCAGTGCATCAGGATTCAGCACCTGTTGAGACATTCTTAGTGTCATCATCGGACCGCCCGCGGGAACATATGCCGTCGTGCAGTGCAACATCGTGGCGTGCGGTGCCGTGCGGTGCCGTGGCGGCTGCGGCTCTCAGCCCCGAAAGATGATAGCAGTATTCATCCAAAGTAGGGTACCGACCAAAGTTCCCTTCAGACTGTTGAGACGAAAAATGTCATCACTGAGCGCAGCCAGCCTCGCGCCATGCCCCAAGCGTCATGCCACGCTCCTGGTCACGCCTCCCCTCTCCCTCCTCCCAACGCCCACCTGAACAGCGCCTTCTCCGCGCCCAGGATCTGTACCGTGCTGGCCGGGTACTTGGCCAGGTTGGTCAGGCTGCCGGCGTGGCTGATGAGGCGCGCGCCCACCGTCTCGCCGATGAGGGAGCTCAGGTTGGGCGCCACCGCGTGCATCTTCTCCAGCAGGTAAGTGTGCAGCTTCTGGCGGTACTCGGCCAGCTTAATGACGCGCTGCGAAGAAAGAGAGGGAGGGAGAGAGCACGGGGAGAGAGGAGGCGAGGGCATGGTCGGGAGGGGCCGCTGACATGCTGCTGCTGCGCGCGCCAGCGGGCTGCGAGCCGGCGACAGGTCCCGGCAGTGGGGGTGCTCTGGGCGGGGCCAGGCGGCCTGGGCGAGGCGGGGAGGAATTCGGCTGGCGCGTGCTCGGTCTCGGTCCCGGGCCCCACTGACCAGCGCGAAGACCTCGATGTTGAGCAGGTCGATGGGCGAGATGTCCTGGCCCATGGAGGAGCGGGCGGCGTCCAGGATCTGGGGCAGGAGGTAGGTGCAGCAGGAGAGCAAGGGAGGGAGGTCAGGTGAAGGGACGGCGGGTTACGATAGGAGGACAGCAGCAGGGCTGCGGCCAGCACACGGCGGGGGAAAAGAGCGGACAGGGAGGCAGGCGGCCATGGCATGGCGTGAGCAGCAGCGGCTGGCGGTGTGCTTCGGAAGTGCCGTACGCCGTACGGGACATGCTGCAGGCCAGAGGTGCGGCGCCCCAGCGCTCACCTCCTTGGACTTGGCCTCGTCGGCCGTGATCTCAGTCATGGCGGGCAGGGTCTCCTCGCTGATCGAGCCCTTGTCCTTGATGACCAGCGCCAGGCGCGCGTACTGGTAGTTGTCGTTGACAATGCGCACCAGCTCCGGGAAGTGCCACGAGTACCATTCCCGCACGCGCATGACGAACGTGTTCACGTCCTTGTCAAGCGTGTCGAGCAGCGCGATGGCCTGGATAATCATGTTGTCAACCTTGTTGACGTTGAACTTCACCTTGGCGCGCGAGTACGAGTGCGCCAGGCCGAGCTGCGCCCGCTTCATGTCGGGCTCGGGAACGGTGATGAAGCGCGCCAGGTTGGCGCGCACGCCGCGAATGACCTCGCCCACGACGTCGTTGGAGATGCAGGGGATGTTGGTGGTCTCCTGGATGATGCTGCCCAGCTTGGGCTCGAACACGCCCAGCTTGAACTTGGCCTTCTTGCCATCCTTGACCTAGGGGATACGTACGCACGACGCAGCGCGGGGGGGTGCGGGGGTGAGGGCTCGTCCGCTACCCATGCACCGGGCTGTCGGCAGGTGCCGGCCTGTGTATGGGCCCCGGCCCCACCTTTGGCAGGTTGAGCTCTAGGAAGTTCTTCAGCTCGTCCGTGAGCTGAGCCTCCGAAATGGCATTAATTTGCTCCAGCGACTCCGCGGCCGAGGGGAACGGCTTGAAGGCCGTGAGCTTGACGATTTTCCCGAAGCGGGCCATGTCGCTGCGGTGCGTGGCGGCACGGTACGCGTCAGCCCTCCGGCGACCGCGATGCGATGCTGCCTTTCATGCTGCAGCTGCGCACCTGACGGCCTGCTGCACCTTGTCGACGGACTGGCCAATCTCGTCGAACTCGGTCACCTCGAAAAGCCCATAGCCCACAGCCGCCTCAAACAACACGAATGTGGCCTTCGCATGCAAGACGATTAGGGCGGCCACGGCTGTCAGCATGCCGCCACTGAGTGCGGGCGCCGTCCCAAACCCGGCGGCTGCGTACCATGTCGGCTGCGGCGTGCCGGCCACCGCTCCAACTACTGAAGTGAGGTACCGAGACCTTGCTCGATGAGTGAAGCGCAAAGTAGGCTGAGCGGTGCAGACGGCGGAATGCACGGAACGATGGTAAGAAGTGGCGCGTGCAACTGCGCCAGGTGTTGTGTGTGTTAGTCGCTGTGAACAGCGGGAATACGGTGACGCGTCGGCGGCAGCTTGGCTTCGGTGCTGCCTTCTCGCGCATGGGGATGGGCACCCCACAGTCTCAGGTTGCCCTAGCCACCCTGCAGACAACATAGCTCTTACACTTACTGCACCTGCAACAATGAGACGTAGCTGACAGCCTCTGCGCGAGACCATTGGTGCAACAGTTTCTTGCGCGTGTCGCAGCAACTTCACGCCTGCTTCAGCGCACTGAATCTAGACATAGGATGGGCCTTGGGTGTTTCGGGCCTGGCCCGGATGTGGTCGCTGGTTTGGAGAAAGACCTTGCCCAGGCGCGCTCGCAGCTCGCGACCAAGCAGAAGGAGGCCGCGGATCTCAAGACCCGCCTAGATCAGGCCACCAAGGAAGCAGCTGCTAAGCAAGTTACGGAGAGAAGCCGCGATGTTGCAGTGCCGGGTGATGGCGCGGAGCTCGAGCGCCTCAAGCAGGCGCTGGCTGGTGCCGAGCGCCAAGCCACGGAGGCGGCCGACCAGCTGAAAGCCGCGCGCGCTGAGGCAGAGCAAGCGCGCAAGGAGCTCGCTGACGCGACCGCGGCTGCGACGGCCCGCTCCGCCAGCGTCGCCGCGGAGGCGCAAACCGGCCAGCAGCAGGCAGCCCAGGAGCTAGCGGCGGCGCGTGCCGAAGCCCAGCAGGCGCAGGAGGAGTCCAAGCGGGCCGCCGAGGCCGCGCAACAGCAGGTCTCGGAGCTGACATCCCGCATCGAAGCCCTTACCTCCGAAGTGACCGCCGCCCAGGCCGAGGCCATTGCTGCGCGCAGTGACGCCTCCGCCGCCCGCGCCGAGGCGTCAGCGGCGCTTGCCGAGGCCGCCACCGCTCGCGACGAGGCCGCCGCCGCCACCGAGCAGCTGGCGGCAGCCGGCGCTGACAGCGCCCGCGCCGTCGCGGAGGCGGAGCAGCGCGCTGCGGCGCTGGCCGAGACGGCGGCGGCGTCGACGGTTGCGGCGGCGGCGGAGCGGGCCGAGAAGGCCGCCGCCGCCAACCGGCAGCAGCTGGAGGCGCTGACGGCGGAGCTGGCCGAGGCCAAGGTCAAGCTGGCGGCGGCAGAGGAGGCGGCGGCCAAGGAGGCACGCGAGGTGGCAACCCTTCGCACGCAGGCCCGCGACGCGCAGGCGAGCTGCAGCCCATGCCGCCGAGCTGTACCTATCTGAGCCCACGCAACATGTCCTAGTCCGCCAGCCGCATGCGCTGTGTTGCGCTGCTCGCAAGCTGAGGGCTCGGCCGGTGGCGTGAGGGGCTCGCACAACCAGGGAGGGACGCGAACTCTCCCACTCCCGCCGCCCCCCTCAGGCCCAGCTGGCGGCCGCGCTGGCGGAGCTTGCGGCGGTCAAGGAGCTGCGCCGCGACCGCGAGGAGCGGGTGGGCGAGCTGGGCGCTGAGCTGGAGCACGTGGCGGCGGTGCGGCAGGGGCTGGAGGTGGAGCGGGACGCGCTGGCGGGGCAGGTGAGCGGAGAGGAAGGGGCGCGGGGGCGGCAGGGGCCGGCGGGTGATGACGAGGAGGGACGGGCGGGGGCGGATCGTTGCTGAGGCGAGAGGCGCTTGCAGCGGTGTCCGTGC
Organism: Chlamydomonas sphaeroides; assembly: GCA_001662425.1. Lineage (NCBI taxonomy): Eukaryota > Viridiplantae > Chlorophyta > Chlorophyceae > Chlamydomonadales > Chlamydomonadaceae > Chlamydomonas > Chlamydomonas sphaeroides. The sequence goes on from BDDC01000390.1 coordinate 31,565, forward strand.
TGACCCGCAGCGCGCCCCGCTTGGCTACCCCTTCAGGTGGAGCAGCTGGCGGGGGACCGCACCCGGCTGGAGGGCACCGTGGCGGAGCTGGAGGCGCAGGTGTGGCCGGGGCCGGCGGCAGGCAGGCAGGCAGGCAGGGGCGATGAAGGGCGTGCTGCTTCTGGTGCTGGCGGTACTGCAGGACTGCTGTGTCGCCTAGCATGGCTGGCTCTGCCATTTCAGGGCCAGGCGGCGTGGGCTGCAGGCGCGGGCTGAGGGGCAGGGCGTTGTTAGCTGCCGGCCCACGTGCTGTACGCGCGTTGGCGCATGCCCCCATGCAACCCCTCAAACCCAACACCTGCCACCGCGGTGGCTGGGCCCCGCCCTCAGGTTGCGGAGCTGGAGGCCGCTGCGGCCGCGGCCGCGGCCGAGGCGGGCCCCGCCTCCGGCGCCGACGAGGAGCCCGCTGAGGCCGTGGAGTCGCTGTCGCGCTCGCGCTCCGCCGGCGGCGCCGCCGACGCCGATGGCTCGGCCGGCAGCGCGGCGCAGCTGGAGGCGCTGGGCGCCAAGGCCCTGGCGGCTCAGCTGCTGGAGGCGAGGCGGCAGGTGGGCAGGGCTGCGGCGCATCGGTGGGCTCGGCGCTTTTGAGTTGCGCGTCTGGGGGGGGAGTCGCCACGCTACAGAGCTGCATGTGGGGCTTGGCTGCGTGTAGCGGCTGACGGTGCTGGCGCCGTGCGCCGCAATCCCGCAGATGGTCGAGCTGCGGCGGGAGCTGGAGCGCACCATCGTGACTGGCCAGGAGGCGGAGGAGCGGCTGCTGGCGGAGCAGCAGGCGGCGGCGGGGCAGGCGGCGGAGCGGGGGCGCGAGCTGGAGGCGGCAGAGGCGCGGCTGGCGGAGATGGAGATTGCGCTGGTGGGGCGGGCGGGCGGGGCGGCGGGCGGACCAGCTGGCCAGGAGCCGGACCCGGCCGGACTGGACGCGGCAGCTGGCTTGTGACTCCTGGGGCCGCGGGGGCAGGGCAGCGGCGCGGGCCGCGGCGCGGGCCGCCCTTGCGTGCCCTCCAACCCCAGCCCTCGTACGGGGATGGGTCAAGCGCGCGCTGGCGCCCGGTGGGTGGGGGGCGGCGTCTGCCCCTGCGGCGGCCCTGCCGGCGTCGCCGCGTAAGCGCATGCGCTCCCGGCCTGCGGGCTAGCCCTCGCACCGCCTCGCGCTGCGCCCAGCTGCTCCTGCCGTCCGCATGCTGCTGTAACGGGCCACACACGAGCGCATGGCTGCGCGGCGTGGTCACGCCGTAAAACCGTGCATCGGTCGCCCCTCCGCCCCTCCTCGACCGCAGTCGCTCAAGGAGCAGCTGTCGGCGCAGCTGGGGCACACGCAGCTGGCGCTGGAGGAGGCGCGGGCCAGCATCGAGTCGCTGCGGGAGGAGATGCAGGAGCTGCAGCAGGTGGGGGCCAGGCTGCCGCACGCCGCGAGCCGAGAGCAGTGGCGTGCCTGCCCGGGCTGGGCGCACCGGTCACTCGCACGGGCGCTGGCCTGCCGCCTCAGCGGCTGCTGGCCCGCGCTGTTTGACGTCGCGTACCTGTAGGGCGCGTAGGCTCATTTGCCCACCAGGTAGCGGCCGTGACCTGCAAGTCATGTGCGAACCCCTGTTTACGGTAGTTTCGATGTCGCATGACGCGCCCCGCCACGCCCATGCTTGCAGGAGCGGCTGGGTCTGATGAGCCGCGAGGAGGACGCGCGCGTGGAGCTGGCGGCGGCGCAGGCGGCGATGCGGGAGGCGCAGCAGCGGGCGGTGGAGCTGGTCACGGCGGTGGCGGGGCAGCAGGTGGAGCTGACCAAGGTGAGGCGCCGGTGCACTGCGCTACTGCATGTAGCTAGCATGGTGCGCAATGGAGTGGGTGGTGGCGGGCATGGCTGACGGGGCAGCAGTACGAGCGGGCCGATGCGCAGCGCATAGTGGCTTGCTGCAACAGGGCAAGGGCTCGGGCCGCGCGAGTGCGGCGGTGGGGCCGCCTGCGGAGTGCAGAGCGGACGAGCCTGGAATGCAGCGGGGTGTGTGGGCTCTGCTGCTGGGTTCGACGGGAGTCCCGCGCCTCCCTCGCCCCAGCAACAGCCTTTGCCCGGCCTCCTGCCGCACGGATGCCGCACGCCGCCCTGCCGTGGCCCCGCCCCCTGCCCCCCAACTGCAGCTGCGCTCCGAGGCCGCCTCCCAGGGGCTGGTGTCGGACAGCAGTGCCGACATGGCGGCCCGGCTGCTGGCGGACTACCAGGTGGGAAGGGGGGAGAGTTGTGGGGGCCGTATGGTCTGCATCTGTTTATATGCGCGTCGGCCAAGGGGCACGGCACGACACTGCCTAAGCTCCCGCCATTCACCTACCTCACCTGCCCGCCCTCCGCATCCTTCATTCCTGCCCCGCCTGCTGCGCCGCCGTCTGCTGCGCCGCCCCCGCTCCCGACCCCCGCATCACGCAGGCGCTCAAGGCGGAGCACGCCAAGGTCCAGGGCGAGCTGCGTAACAAGGACGAGGTGGGCAGCGGGGGCGTGTTTCGGTGTGCGACATGTATGTTCCAGTGTTAGGTAGAACAGAACCCCACACGCGGCACAGCACGCCGAACACCCACGTATGTGTTGCATCTAGATGTACGGCATGGCGACATCAGTAATGCCGTGGTAGGCCGCGGGGCGTGGCGTGAGGCTTGCTGCTTGCTTGGCGCATGGTCATTGGTGCGGAATGCCACGAACACGAAGCTGTGCTCGCGTGTGCAGCGCTGACGCCCCACCCCTCCGGCCCTGCCTCCCCCGCCCGCGCCGCCCCTGTTGGCCGCCAGGTGATGGGGCTACTGCAGGAGCAGCTGTCCAACCTCACCGCCATCGACCTGGACGCCATGCTGCAGCAGATCGACAGCGTGCAGGTGCGACGCAGGGGAGACAGGAGGGGAAGCCGCCGCCGGCTGGCTGGCAGGCCCGGTGCAGATCTGCTGGGCAGCCCGCATCGCCCGTGGCATGACTGCTCGCGCAGCAGATACTTGCAGGCTGGTCTGCTCAGACAACGCTTGTGTGAGTTGTGTTGTGTGTTCGTGCGCGTGAGGCCGAGCCTGCGTGCCTGTCTCCTGCGCTCTGCAGGCTCGCACCGGGCACGGCAAGGCGGCAGCGGCGGCGGGCGCCGCGGCCGCGGCGGGGCCGGGCCGGGGCCCCGGCGGCGCTGCGCCCATGGAGGCTATGATGGCGGCAGCGGGGCTGGGCGGCAAGGCGGCGGCGGGCAGCACCGCCAACGGCAATGGCGCGGTGGGCGGCGGCATGGCGAGCAGCAACGGCGCCTGAGGTGCGAGGCTGCTGTGGAGTGAGGCGGCAGTGGCGGAGCGGCCAGTGGCAGTGGCGGAGCGGCCAACGGCAAGGCGCGTATGCGATCGGCCGCGGCGGCGCGGAGCCGCAGCGAGAGTGAGACGTGGAGGCTTGGGGGGGGAGGCAGGAGAGTAGCAGTGCTGTGCAGGGGCGGGTGGCGCTTGCTCAGGCGGGGCCAGAGGCAGGAAGCGTGTTCCAGGTAACGAGGCGAGGGCCGACGCAGCGCAGCATGGCTGGGCGGTGGGCGGTGGGCAGCGGGCTGTGGTGCTGCGCGCAGTGGATCGGGCTCGGGGGCAAGGGGGGTCATCCGTAGGGTCTGGCGCAGGGTCGGCTGTGCGTCCTGCCCGCCACGACGGCATGGACGGAGCATGGGGCAGCCGTGCTGTCCACACAACAACAAGCCCAGCGTGATGCCAATGGGCGGTGACACCGAGGGTGACGCGTGCCATCGTGCCATCGGCCCGTCGGGGGGCTAGCCTGTGCATGTGCATGTGCATGGTGGGTCCGACACACGAGCGGAGACCGGGGGGAGAGAGGGGGCGCGGCGGCGGTTGTGTGGCGGGAGGCGAGAGAGTAAGCGCGGGGGTGGCGACTGGCGAGCTAGGGTTCGTGGCCAAGGACCTCCGGTTGCTGCCGCGGGGGTTTTAGCACGCGGTGCGCTGCATCAGTCCACCCGGTGTGAGATGAGCAGTGCGCCCCTGCGTTGCGCTGTGTGCAATACGCCATGAGCATAAGGGCACGACGGCGGTAGGGAGCGTTGCTGTCCTTGTTGTTGCGCAGTCAGCGGGGAGCACGGCGGAGAGGTAGGGGCCGGCCGGCGCTAGCGAAGGAGGGCCAGCTGTGGACTGTGTGCATGCCAGGAAGGGCAGCGGCGTATGCGGCCGGTGAGCTGGCGCGGAGGGGCAGGGGCTGCCGTGCTTGACGTTAACGGTGGCAACAGCGGCTGGCGACTTTGCAGCAGCAGCCAGCTCGTTGCCGGGTCGGGGCGCGCTCCACAGCGTAGTGTGTGACCTGTCGAATGGGGTTCGCAACTGTAAGGACCCGTTGGCTTCGCGGCGCACCCCGGCACCCGAGCTACGCCCTGTGCGGCAGGCGCACCGAGTGCACTCCGCAGGAGATATCGATGAATTCACGTTTACGCAGGTTACAGATATTCCTCCTTTGACTTCGTTCTAGCTTGTACTAAGCTGGCAAGCGCCGATGGAAGTGCGCGCGGGGTTCGGCGCAAGGCCCGGACACCGCAATCGACCATGACCGGGAGGGGCGATACTCCCGCCTTTTTCCTTGCAAACCAGCGTGGGAGCTGCTGCTGCCGCCCTGCGCACACCCTTGGCTCAGCCCCGCGCCTGCCACTGCGTAAACGTTGAACCCGGGGTGCCGAGGTGTCCCGACACACCTCACAGCGGCCGTCCTCGCGGCGCACACTGGCCGACCAGGCGCAGCCGTGTCCGCGTGTGCCAGCTGTATGTTACATGAGGGCGGCGCAAGCAGCCGGTGAGCAGCGCTACCCGCACATCATTACAAGCCGCCTCAGCCGCGGCCTACGCCTTGCGGGAGTGGACAAAGGCGCCTTTGGGGGCCGAGCGACCCCGCGTGTTGCAGCGAGGCCGCTCCCTCGCCGTTCCCTGGTCCACGGCTGCTTGGATACCGTACAGGTACAAGACATGCGCAGGACGCATGGGGTTCTGCTCTTGGACACATGCGTAGCACGCGAACGGCGCGGCAACGGGCAGCGAGACGGGTCCCTTGCGGAAAGGGCAGCGCGCGACTCGCCGTAGCGGAGGGCAACGGGGCGGCGCCCCGCCTCACGAGCGCAACTGCGCCGGCCTTGCGGGTAGCACCGCCACCGCGCTTTCGCAGCCTGACCCCCACCCAGGGACACAGGACCAGCACGCAGGTGCGGTGGGTGCTCCAAGCCCCTCGGGCGCGTGGCCCCGCCGCCACGCAGAAGCGGCGGGGCCTTCTTTCCCCCCGTACTATAGTACATCAGTATAATGAGCATCAACAGGTTTCTTGTGTCGCAGCCAGGCCCAGCGGCCCGCGACCACGCCGCAGTCTGCCAGGCGGGAGATCCCAGCCCACGACAGCACGACTACCACCACCACTACGGCCGATGGGCTCATCCGCCTGGGGGCTTGGCCGTCGGCGCCAAGCTGGAGGCTTCGCCGCCAGCCGTCCGGCAAACGGGCACCTTCGCCGTCGCTTGCCTCTGCCGCCGTGGGTCCGTGCTCGGGATGCCTTGCAACATCGTGACGGGCGCGGAACCTCCGCCGTCGCCAGCCCTCGTATGTCGAATTGATTCCATCAATGCGTCGACGGCATCGGCTTGATGAACATGATCGAAGCCATGCACTACTAAGATACAAAGGCTGTGAGCGCCGCCGCTCACGCGAGCACCACCTCCACGTCCGGCCGCAGCCGTCGGAACTCCGCCATGCCCCCCTCGCTCCAGTTGCCCGTCTGCCACAGGTTGTTGCAGCCCGCCGCCACCACCAGCCGCCGCAGCCACGGCGCCGCCGGCGCCGCCGGGAAGGCGTCGCCTCGGCCGTCCCAACCCACGCCGCCCGCACCGCCAGGCGGGGAGCCCCCGCTACGCGGCGAGCCGTCGGCGGGCGAGCGCGGCGGCGAGGGCGGCAGGGCCTGCTGTAGCAGCGACTGCCGCTGTTGTGGCCCCTCGCGCGCGGGCTCGCCTGGAGCCTGCTGCCGCTGGCGGCCCGAGGCCCAGGGCAGCTGCCGCGGGGTGCGCGGCGGCTGCGGGGAGGCGGGCGCCGCCGGCAATGCCAGCGCCAGAAGCCCCACGTCGCCCACCCTGCGGGGACAGCGCGGCCCATGTCGGTGTGGGGATGATGGAGAGACACGCACATGCATCCTGACATGTGTACAAAGGAGGTGATACTATTCTACGCATAGCAACATGCAAGAGAGCTGTGCAGCGCCCCTGGTCCCGCATCGCCGGCCAACACACAAACCACGTCGCAAGCGGGCGAGTTGTGGCGCAAAGGACAGTACGCCGCACCGCCCCTTGCAATCCTCATCGAGGGAGTCCGTGCACAGCCGCAAGTGCACACTCATCCAACGTGCGTTCCCGCCCCACCGCGTGAAGCCCATCTCCAGGACCCAATCGCCCCTGGAGGCACTCTCCAAATGTGCAGGACAAGCGTGTCACATCAACATGTAAGAGCGGCCCCCCCCCGCCCCACCGTGTGTAGGCCATGTCCAGGCACTCGAGCAGCGGAGGCTCGCCGCAGGGGCCGCCGCGCGCCAACGCTGTCGGGCACGGGGAGGGGCGGCGCTCATCAGCATGGCAGCCCCAGCTGATGGGCATGACAGCCCCATGGCAGGCCCCCGGGCGCAGCGCTGCTGCCCTGACTGCCGCAGCACGCATGTCGCATCACGAGGCTCGGAGCAGGTGCCATCCCACCCCATGGCACACCATTCCTCCCTGCAGAGCTCTCCGGCCTCACCCCCGCCCGCACCTGTGCACACGCCGTCGCCCACCAGGTCGCAGCCGCGCAGCGACAGGCGCCGCAGCCGGTGCGCCCAGGGGGCCACCTGCGCGGGGGCCAGCCGGGGAGACAGGGAAGGCAAGGACAGGCACGGGCTTGAGCGAAGGCAGGGAAGGCAGGGAAGGCAGGGAAGTCAGGGACCGGCGGGGAGGCCGTGGCCGATCAGGCCCCTGTGACCGTCCTGCTACTGTGGGCTGGAACAGCAAACTTAGAGAGTTGGCAGTACCCGCCCCTGGCTCACCGCCTGGTCGGTGACGCTGTGGCACCAGGCCAGGTCCAGGCTGGTGAGGCAGGGCAGCAGCCCCAGCTCCCCGCCGCTGCCAATGTTGCCCAGCGAGCGGAGCGACAGCACCTGGCGGACAGCGGGCGGGTTGTGTCATTCGTGTCATTCGCGTGAACAGCGTGTGGCCCCTGGAGAGCGCGGCGCATTGGGCGCGGCCCTGCTGAGCGACCCGCGGCCGCGGCCGCGCCCATGGGCTCATTTTGGCCACAGCAGCGCGGACATTGTGGCTGCAGGGCCGCACGTTTGGGCGCAGGCGGTGGCCAAGGAGGGCATGCAAATCATGTGGGAGCGCGGCAAGCGGCGAGCGGCGAGCGGCGAGCAGTGCGCTGGGGCGCGGCCCACGGGTCGTTCGCGAGGGGCGTGCGCCAGGAGTCCTGGCTAGCGGTGGCTCCAGTGACACATGGGGCTCACCTGCAGGCCGCTCAGCTGACCGGTGCACAGCGCCTGCGCGGGGTGGAGGGGCGGGTGGGTGCAGGCGTGGGGCGGAAGGCAGGGGCGCTGATCGTTGCCCAACGCTGTTGCAGCCACCGCCGGCCCGGGCCCTCCCCCAGCAGACCGCTGCGCGCCCGACGGCCAGCCCAAGCAACCCGAACACGCTCCGCGCGCCGCGACCGCAACGCACCCGCACGCCCTCTGCCGTGACGCGCGAGCAGTGGTCGAGCAGCAGGCTGCGCAGGCAGCCCACGCCAGCCACCGCACCACACGCGGCGTCGTCGACCCAGCGGTGCGCTCCGGACAAGTCCAGGTGCGTGAGGCGGAGGGCGGAGGGCAGCACGGCGGCCAGCGCGGCTGGGGGGTGGGTGAGGGGGCGTGGGGAATAGGGTGAGGGAGCGCGCTGGCGGGTGGGGAGCTGGAGGGGTTGGGGGGTGCGGGGTGGGCGGCGTGTGTGGGGTGCGGAGCAGGGGCGCTGAGGCGAGGGTTTAATTAGAATGTGGGGGCGGGGTGGCGAGGGCTCGTTACCTGGGCTGAGGTCGCCGCGTGGGCGGAGCGAGGGGGCGAGGTGGAGCGAGCCATGGCACGCGCGTCGCAGCGGCCAGCACGCGCACGACGCGCGTCCCAGAGAGCGCAGGTCGCATTCAGAGAGCAGGTGGTCTGCTATGAGCTGAAGCAGCGCGTCGGGCAGCTGTAGAAGTGCAGTTGAGGGTTCGGCATCACATGCGCCCGCCGGTTCAGTCGCCGTGTGGGCCTCGTCGTGTGCCATCTTCTTGGAAGTAGTAAATTATGTGCTCTGGCTCCTCGACATCAGCACGCTGGCGTGTCTGTCGTGACGACCGGATTGCGCTCTACATCGGTGCTGTGGCTTGCTGCACTGCTGGACAGCCGTGAACACCACGGCCATTAATATCATATTACCGCAACCAGTTGTCCTTCCAACACGAGTACAGCTGCCTTGAACCACAATTGCGGCCATGCTCGCTGAGCGCGCGCTCTCGGGGCGCCTGGCGAGCACATCATCACCCATCACTGTATCCAGACCTCTAGCGGCCAGTACTGCGCGGCGACCAAACCCTGTCAGCACCCGTGGTTCCACCACCACTGTCGCGGCGGCGGGTCGTCCCTCCAAGCCCGCCGCGGCCAAGGGACCCCAGCCCGGCAAGAAGCCCAGCTCCGGTGGCCCAGCTCCTGGCGCCAAGGGCAAGGCAAAGCCAACAGGGCCGCACAAGGCGGCACCAAAGCGCGGCGGTGGCAAGGGCAGCGGCGGCAGCGGCGGAGCAGCCCCTGCCAAGCCGACGCGCGCCAACTCTTCGCCGCCGCTGTACAGCTCCCCAGCGCGCGCCAGCGCTCAGCCCAGACCCCCCGCCCAGCCACGTCCCAGCCCGGAGCCTGTGGAGGGCGCCGATGCCGGTGCAACCGGAGCTGCGGCTGCGCCGGTGGTTTCCGCCCTGACGGCGGTGCTGTCCCGCCGGCGAGCCGGCGCCGCCGCCAGCGATCCACAGGCGCCGACGGATGAGCTCATTGCCACAGGGGCGGGCCGCAGACACGACGACGGCGCCGACGCGTCCGATGCGTCCGATGCCTCTGACGGGTTCCTGTTGCTTGCTGACGACGACGACGACGATGATGGGCGCGACGGCGCCGCCAGCGGCAGGGGGCAAGGCAGCGATGGCGAGGGCGAGGGTGAAGGCGGCGTTGTGGGAGACGACGTCGGCGAGGAGGAGGACGGGGAGGAGGCGTTCCCCGCGATCCAGCTTAACCTGCCGCCGCCCAGCAACGTCAAGGTCAAGACCGCGGAGTACATGCAGGTGAGTACGGGATGCTATGTGTACGACATGTGCGCTGTATGACGGACGGCAGGGCCGCGTGCCATGCCGCGCCAGAACGGTCAAATGCGGCACGGGGGCGCGGGTGCCCTGGTCCCCCGCGCCACATGGCCATGCCCTAGGGCGCGGGTTGCGGCAGCTCGAGCCATGCGCAAGACGCTGTCCGGCCGTGTCAACTCGTGTTGGCTTCGTTGCAAAATGGCTCGACTCCGCCCGCCCGCCCGCCCGCCC
>BDDC01000390.1:41551-62536 GCA_001662425.1 Chlamydomonas sphaeroides
ACTGCCCGCCCCCGCGGCTGCCCGAGTTCGCGGTCATCGGCCGCAGCAACGTGGGCAAGAGCAGCCTGATCAACATGATCACCACGCGCAAGGAGCTGGCGCTGGTCTCCAAGCAGCCAGGTGCGTGCGGGGCGACGAAGCCCGTAGTGCCCGGTGGCTAACGCACGCAGCATGGTAGTCCGTGTCTGGCGGGCGAGGCGCTGCGCCGTGCGCGCCGCACCGGCTGTTTACGCCGTCCCTGCCTCCCTGCGCCTCACCCTCCCTTGCCTCCCGCCCTGCCCCTCGGTCGCCCCTGCGTCGCACCCCCAGGCAAGACCAAGTGCATCAACCACTTCATAATCAACGAAAACTGGTACCTCGTGGACCTGCCGGGCTACGGCTTTGCCAAGGTGGGGCTCTGGGCGGCCGGGGCCATGCGCCGCGTCAGCACGGGGGCACATGGTCTCAGGACCAGGCGCTCCCGAGCGCTGCTCCCCCGCCACCCCTCGCCTCCGTCCTGCCGCCCAGCGCGCACCCACACGACTGGCGGCCGCCCTTCCTCGCTCTTCCGCCCCACACGTACCCCACACCCGCTCCCGCTTCCCCTTCGGCCCCTCTGCCCCCTCCGCCCCCCGTCTGCCTCCGCAGATGAGCGCCGAGGGGCGCCAGAAGTTTGACAGCTTCACTCGCGAGTACTTCACCACCCGGCCCAACCTGGCCATGGTATTCCTGCTCGTGGACGCCAGCGTGCCGCCGCAGAAGATCGACCTGGCGTACGCCAACTGGCTCACAGACAGCGGAGTGCCTTTTACGCTGGTGCGTTGGGGCCTGGGACGGGCGGGGCAAACGTGGGGGAGTCTAGGCGTCTCCCCATGCTGATACTGCCTGGCACTGCCTGGCACTGCCTGGCACTGCCTGGCACGCGGATCAGGGTGACCGTCACGCGGTTGCGTGCGTGCATGGAGGCAGCAAGCTTAGCGGGAGTGGCGTCCCAGCCGTCGTCGTGATCCTTAGTTGGTGCCGTACGTCCCACCTTCCCCGCCCCTTGCACCGCCGCCCTCCCAGATATTCACCAAGGCCGACAAGCGGCGCAAGGGCCTCACGCCCACCGTCCGTGACTCGCACATCACCGCCTTCAAGCGCGCGCTGCTGCAGGTGCGCCACCCAAGACCCAGCCCACATAGCGCCGCACGTGCAGCGACCGGCGCCAGGGCCGGTGCTCGCAGGCTCGGACAGGCGGCTGCAAAGCCTGCACAAGACCTAGCAAAGCCTGCAACTAGCTAGCGCAAGGATGCGTGTTAACTAGCAGCCGAACGCGCTAGTGCCGGTGCGGCCCAGGCCAACGCCCATGGGGACCGCGGGCTGCACGGCAACAGCGAAACACGCATGCCCATTGTTTCAAGAGTCCCCGTTGTCACGAGGTTTGCTGCCGAGCTGCTCTCCCAACTCGCCCGCTGCCTCCCACGCTGCCCTGCTGCCCTGCAGGACCTGGCCTTCCTGCCGCCCAGCGTGCTCACTTCGTCCGCCAAGGGCCTGGGCCGAGGCGAGCTGCTGTCCTTTATATCCAGCCTGCGCATCGCATACGAGCGGAGCGGCCGCCTGCAGGCGCTGCGCAAGGGCGCCAGCATATGAGGGGAGGGGGTTTGAGGGGAGGGGAGAAGCAAAGGGAGTGCATATGACGGGAGGCCATATGACGGGAGGGCCTGGTGCGAGGGGAGAGAGGAGGCAAGGGGAGGGGCGCGTGGAAGGGCCCGCGCTGTGACATAGGGGGAGGCCGGGAGCGGGCGCATTGAGGGGGAGAGTGTGAATGAGATTACGTGCTTGACGGCGTGCACGGCGTGGTGTTCGGCGGGATGAGTAAGGAGCCGGCTCAGGAGCGTGATGTTGTGTGGCGCGCGAGACTGGGGCGACTGTCCGCCAGTGCGCAGAGCTGCGCTAGCGCGGCAAGGTGGCGCGGCAAGGGCACGAGCGCACGCAGCTGACATGCGCCTGTGGTTTGCGTGACGAGCTTGGCTCGGTGTGTGTGGCTGGAGTCTGGCGTCTAGGGTTGTAACCTGTCCGTGACATGAAGCGCCGTGACCGTATCCGGAGGAGCGGGGATCCATGTGGGGGCGTCCAGCGGGGAGGGGAAGCGTGTCAGGTAAGTTTGGTTTGGCAGGCTCGCGCAACACCACAAAAGCATACGCCTACTGTGTTATAAGAACGAAAACAGCTCTACTCGACAGGCGAACCACGCGTGTGTCGCCATCTGTCTTGCTGCTTTCTCATCCGCGCCTTCTACGCGGTTGATCATGCTGTACTAGTATAGGTCATAGTGGATTAGGATAGCATGGCTGTCGCGCTGTCGCGCTCGGCCAAAGCCCTCGGCACTTTGGGGCTACTGCTGCTCTTCGTGGTGGCGCTAGCAGCGGTCAAGGACCCATACAAGGTAGGTGCATCGCGCCTAGCGAAGTAGGGCTGCCCGCGCAAGCCTTCGCGCCGCACGCTCGCATCTGCGGGATGGACGGCCTTTGCAGCCGACAACAGCGCTCAACACGTGATTCAGTATCCTTGTTTATTGGAAAGCATCAAGCGTACCTATCCCTGCTGACTTCCGGACTCCACCCCCACCTCCCTCTCACCAGTTCATCGCCTATGACCCTGCCTCTCCCTGGCCCCCGCTCCCCAGATTCTGGGAGTGGACCGCAAGGCTGACGATGCCGCCATCAAGCGGGCCTACAAGAAGATGGCGCTCAAGTGAGGCCCACGCTGCGGTCAGCAGCGCGTCGTGCTCCAGTTTGGGTCCGGTCTCTCTTGCAGGGCCGCGGCCTCCAGGCGTTAGCGGGGCCTGACGTCACCTCGGCAAGGCTCTGACCGCATCCCAGACCGCCGGCCTGGCCGCGCCCGCTGCGCCCGGCTCCATGGGCCTCTCGCCAAGCGCCCGTGCCCGTGGCTCTGGGTCTGGGCCACCTGTCAGGTCCACGGCGTGGCCCGGCAGGGCGCGTGCGCGTCCCCAGCTACAGCGGGCTGTGGCAGCGTCGCACATGCCCTGCCAGCGCCGCGCTGGGACACACAGCACGCGAGGTGGCGACCGGGCCCCAGCTGGGCTCCTTGCTGCTGCACAGGGCGCCGGACGCCTTCCGTGGCGCCCCGAAGGCACAGCCACCCTCGCGCCTTCGGAAAGGGCGGCCCAGCCCCAGCCCAAGCCGTAGCTGGCCCCATGACCTAGTGACCGTGTCCCCTACCCCTCCCCCTCCCCTCCATTCTGGCTCGTTATGTGGCTGACTACTTCGCTACTCCCTCGGTACCCCCCCCCCACCACCATGTTCCCGTGCCGCAGGTACCACCCGGACAAGAACCCCAACGGACAGTCCAAGATGGCCGACGTCAATGTGAGCAGCGTGCGGTGTGGTGGCGTTGTTCTTGCCCTGTTTGCGGCAGGCCCTGGGCTACTGCCGGGGCTGTCAGCTGCACAGCCCACAGCTGGCGAGGCCTCCACAGCAGGCAGCTCAGGTCGTGGCGCATGTAGTTCGCGGCGCATGTGGTCGGGGAGGCAACCCCCCAGCCAGGCCGCGGCTCGCTCAGCCCTCAGCTCAGCCAGCACGCCGAGCTGCTGACGGCCAGCAGCAGCGGCAGCGGCAGCCCTGCTGCCCACAAGAGCGAGCGTTGCTGACAGTTTGTTGCTGCCGTACGCCCCTTTCCACGGCAGGGCGCGTACGAGATCCTGTCGGACCCGCAGAAGCGCATGGAGTACGACGCCGGCGGCGGAGAGTGAGTAAAGCGCGGCGGTACCAGAACACGCGACTGTGGAGCTGCTTCTGCACGGGACCTTCCTCTTTCCTTCCTCTGTTGGCCCGGTAGCCTTCCAGCGCCTCTCTTGAGCTCCTGCCCACCTGTCCCCACGCCGCGCCTCTTCCTCAGCTCGTACGGTTACGGCCAGCAGCAGCAGTACTCCCGGCAGCAGTACGAGCAGTACCAGCAGGTATCGGGCAAGGGGCACGTGCGGCAGGGTACGCGCGACCTGGAGCCAGGGCGCGGGGTCGGGGGTGTGGGCTGTAGTGTAGAGGCCAGGACTGAGCCAGGACTGAGCCAGGACTGAGCCAGGACTGAGCCAGGACTGAGCCAGGACTGAGCCAGGACTGCAGCGGGGGCCCCGCTCAAGACAAGGCTGCAGCGGGGGCCCGATGCACCTGCTTGGGGCCTCAACACTTGTTGCACCCCTGCTTCAACAGCCCCACAACCCGCCGCCCCGCCACCCTGCGGCCACTCGCCCGCCGTGTGCCGCAGTATGCGCGGTACGAGCAGGAGCAGCGCTCCCGCCAGCGAGAGGCGGAGGAGCAGCGCTACCGCTCAGCGCTGCCCAGCAACACCACCTTCCTCACCACCAGCAACTTCAGGTGCGGGCCGCATAGGAGCGGGTGCGGGTCGGGCGTGTGTGGGCCGCAACCGGTGGGTGCTCAGCAGGACCGCAGCCAGCAGGCAAGCATCGCCGCGGCAACAGGCCCTCGTTGGACTCACCCCACCCGCAACCCGCAACCTCAGGAACTTTGTGTTCTTCGACCCGAGACCCTGGCTCATTTTGGTGGGTCGAGTGCAGGGATGGGCTTTAATGTAGAACTCCGCATACGGCTACGATCACAAGCATGGCCTGCCATGTAGACTTCCAGGCAGCAGCGCAACTCCAGTCGGGTGGGCTTGCTCGCAAGGCGCCCTCGTCATACGCGCCCATGGAGCCTTGTGGACGCGCCCAGTGTTGTGGAGCTCCCTGTGGCAGTATGGCGCCCAGCATGGCTGTACCGTATGCACCTACCCTGCACCTGTGTGTTCCAGTGTCAGGCAGTGTGTGTTCCAGTGTTAGATAGAACAGAACCCCACACGCCGCACAGCACGCCCCGGGTAGAGTGGCGCGTCGGCCGTGCGCGAAGGGGATGCGGTTAAATGCGCCAGTGCGGAAGCGAAGCCCAGCCGTCCAAGGGTATGGTGGCGCGTCGGCCGTGCAGCGAGGGAGTGCGGTTAGATGCGCCAGTGCGAAAGCGAAGCCCAGCGCCACCCCGAAGGAGCCCAGTGCCCGGCCCAGCCCGCGTACCGTAATGTAAGTTACCTGTCGAAGATGGTAGCGAGTACTGCAGAGCTAAGGCGCGGCCAGGCGCAGCACCCGCCGACGCGCGCACTAGTAACCCCATGCTAACAACGCAATTCGGCCCCGGCACAGCACGCCCTCAGTTAGACGCGTAGACGTACCTACGGAACAGGCAGGAACCACCGGCACCAGGGGCAGAAGGCAGAAAGCATGAGCGGTTAGTAGGCGAAGTCGGCACACTGCAAAGCAATGCACCAGGAGCAGGAGGCAAGCAGGGCACACGCTACACGCGGAGGCGTTCGGCGGGTGCTGCGTCTGTGGAGGGAGAGACGAGAGAGTGGGGCAGGGCTGGGGGCGGGGCACAAGAGGAGGGGAAGTACGACAGCATGTGGGGGCATGGCGTGTGGGCATGCGTGTGGGGACGCGTGTGGGTGCGACTGGGCGTGTGTATGCCGGCGGCGAGCGGACTCGTAAGAGTTCCCCGTGTGTGTGTTGCCTCGTCCTCATTTCCACCCTCGCGCCCCTCCTCCCCAGATCTACACGGAGCGCACCCCCGCCTGCAAGGAGTTCTCCACGCTGTGGGAGGCGCTGTGGCGCACGCTGGGCGGCCGCGCGGGCGGCGGCAGCGGCGGCCGCGACGGCGCCTCTGTGGCGCTGGGCCGGGTGCACGCGCGCTACCAGCGGTCGCTGGTGGCGTGGATCATGAGGGTGAGCGGGTGGGCCCCCCCCCCGTGTTGCAGGCTTGCCGAGCTCCTTACACCAGTAACATAAGCCTATGATGTCGTCGTAGCTTATGACACTGTACCTGAGTGGATCATGCGGGTGCACGGGAGCATGTCTGCTCGCGGCTCCGTGCGGAGGTGTCGCCGGCGGGGGTGCACGGGCACCGCCAGCGGGCGGCAGGAGAGCCAGGCGGTGGGCGCAACTTGTGCGCACGAGCACCGACCTGGGCGCGCCCGGCCCTGCACCATTCATTGCCCCCGACCTGGGCACGCCCGGCCCTGCACCCTTGCCCCCGACCCCTCGCCCCTGCCTCCCCGCCCCCCGCCCCCTCGCCCCTGCCTCCCCGCAGGGCGTGTCCGGTCCCTTTGGCGGTCGCGAGCCCACCGAGGACGAGCTGCCGCTGCTGGTGGCCGTGCCGCAGGGCTGCAACGACCCCTCATGCTTCTTGTGAGCCCTGCAGCATGGATGAGCAGGATTCCCTGGGGGGAGGGGGCAGATGCCTGCGCCACCGCCGACGCAGTGTTGTCCCCGGGTGCCCCCTCGGGTCTCCGGGGCCCGGCAGCGGCGGGTTCGGCCAGGTGTGGGCGCCCTATGGGTCTCACCCTCCTCCGTGTGTCCTCCTGGCCCCCCGCCCTGCCCGCAGCCGCTACAAGGGCAAGCTGCAGCTGAGTGCGATGCAGGTGCGGCTCCCTTGCTTGACAAGGATCATGCAGTGGTCGGTTCGATATGGGGCATACCATTCATCGGCCCATTGCGGCGGGGCCCCAAGCCCAACCTGCGGCTGCCGAGCGCCTGGGCCTGATTGCGAGGCAGCTCCCTGGACCGGCTCGTGAGCTGCGGCCGGTATTGGCCCCAACGGCACTGACCCCCAGGCACCCGAAGCATGTTTGGACTGCCACGGGACCAGTTGACACCCGCTGGGCACCCCGTTCCCTCCCCCGCCCCCGCCGCAGGACTTCGTGGCGGACCAGCTGCTGCAGCTGCCGCGGGTGCCCTCGCTGGAGCCATCGGGGCTGGCGCCCTTCCTGCGGAGGACCAACCCGTACCACGTGAGAGGAACGGGGCTCGGGTGGTGCTGCATTCGGGTGGTGCTGCTCGGGGAGGGGCCTCGGCGGGTGGCTTGGCTGTTGCCTTTGGGTAGCGCTGCTTGGGGACGGGTGGGCGGGAACACGGTGTGTGGCTGGGCTAGTGGAGAGAGGATCCAGCGCACGGCTAGGACCTTACCGGCCCCGCCACATCTTTTTACGCATAGCCCGTTAGAGGCAGCCGAAGGCCGCTGCGCAGCCTGTCGACTTTACGTCCGATCCCCCACGGTCCCCTACCCCCCTCCTGCCGATCCTTCTCGTCTGCCTCAGGTTGTGGCTCTGGCCTTTGGCCGGGGTGGCGGCCACGGCTCTCTGGCGCTGCGCTCTCTGGCGGCGGCCAAGAAGGACATGATCACCGTGGCGCGGGCGCACGCGGGGGTGAGCGCCCCCGGGGCTGCTGAGGATGGCATGTCGGGGTGTCGTGTCGTGCCCGTGTGTGCACCGTGGCAAGGGCGTGCGCCGGGGTGAGCGCCCGGAGCTGGCGCTGCTGTGCGATGAGGGTAGCGCAGTGCCGCGCCTGTGTGGGTGCGCACCCAGCCACTGCGGCATGTGGCAGTGCACCCAATGCGACGGCAGCGCGCCAGCCCAGCGGCAAGGCAAAACGGGCTAGGCCCACGGCTGACGGCAAAGCGAGCCCACGAGCAAACCATTTCCCGCCGCGCGCCGCCCCGCCCCACCCCCTACCCTTCTCCTATCCCTGCAGGACGCGACCGCCGTGGCCTGGGCCGCCGCGCTCAACCTGAGCTCGCCGCCTTCCAGCGGCCACCTGGTTTTCCTGCGCGGCCCCGGGGCCAACCCCCGCGTGCTGGCAGTACCGCCCGGGCGCAGCCACGAGGTCACCAGCCTGGTGGACGAGCACGGTGCGGCGCTCTGCTATCGCAACTTGTTGCGTTGACATGGACTTGCCCGTATGCTGCCGGTAACATCGGGACCGTTTCGCATCTCCTCATAGCTGTGGGCGCAAAGACGGCTGAGCGTGTCGGTGCCCCCTGTGGGATGCGCCTTGTCCTCAGCCACCCCACCCCAGCCCCTTCCCCGCCACGCTCCCCACCACACGCGCAGGCCTCATGTGGCAGGAGGTGCCCGCGCTGCGCCCCCTCACCGGCGCCTCGCTGGGCTGCCTGTGGGGCCGCGCCGCCTCCGCCAGCGGGCGGCCGCTGGCGGAGACGTGCGTGCTGGCCATAGGGCGCCTGGGGCCGGGGCTGGAGGAGGCGCGGCGGCGGATGGCGGTGCTGGGCAGGTACCTGGCCACGCCGGGGTCGCAGGTGCGGAGGGCTGTCGGTCTTCCTCGGGTGCTTAGGCACATGGTGCGGTGCTAGGAATCCTGCTACTGCACCACTGCACGTGCGTACGGTTCCGGGCCTGGTTGGTTGGCCAGCCCGCAGCTGGGCGGCACGGCGATGCCAGCCCACCGCACCGCACCGACCCCGGACCTCGGGCCTCGCTGCATGCCCGCCGCACGGCAGCTTCCTTGCCGCCAACGCCCCCTGCCCCCTGCCCTTTCTCTCCTACCGCCGCGCCCCCAGTCCGACCCCAGCGTGGGCTCCGCCGCCACAGCCTACATGGCCGGCAAGCTGAGGCTGGCCTGGGCCGACGCGGGCGCGCAGCGGGCGCTGTGCACCGCGCTGCTGCGGCAGCCTGGAGCCATGCGGCCCGCGCTCATCAAGGCGCCGCCGGGCGGCGGCGACGCGGCGCGCATGGCGGCGGTGCGGGCGGCGCTGGCGGCGGCCACCAACCAGGTGCGGCTCGGGGGCCCATCGATGCCCCCGGGGGGGAACATGCCTGGATATGTCTGTGCCGCCATGCGTTGCCTGTGAAGCCCAAGGGGCCAGGCTATGGCGGCATAGTGGGCCTGTGACGCCAAAGGGTTGCCGATGCGGCGCGCCCTGGCGCGCACCGATGCCGCCAGATGACAGATACTCCCTGCCTGCCCTTCCCTGCCCTCCCCTCTCAGACCCCGCAGCTCGCCTCCGCCGTGTGCGGCCCGCCGCCGCCGCTGCACATGATCTCCCAGGCCCGCGCCGCCGCCTCGGCCGCCGCCGCTGCGCTGGGGCTGTCCTCACTGGCGGCCTCGCTGGCGCCCCCGCGCCACCCGGTGGCGCTGCTGGCCTTCCGGCCCACGCCCGACGGCAGCAGCTGGGTGCGGGGCCCAAGCAGCCGCAACGGCAAGCGCGTCTTCCTGTACGCGGCGGCATCGGACGTGGACCTGGGCGCGGAGGGGGCGCAGGTGCGGGAGAAGGGCGGTTGGCCGGGGATTTGTTGGCCCAGTGGGTGGAGGGTTGGGGAAAGATGGGGTTCGTGGGGTGTGTGGGGTGCGGCGGCCAGCGGTGCGGCTGGAGGCGTTGGGTGTCTAAGATGGGGTTACGGCCGGGCATGTGGTAGCGGCAGAGGCGTGCACCCATGGTGTTGGTACGGCGCGGCCTTCGGTGCCAGCAGATCCACGCTTTCGCGTACGGTTGTACGCTGTTCCCCTGTTACATCCCTCGCCCTTTGTACGCCCGCCTCCTCGCAGATGCACGCCCTCCGCCCCCACCTGCAAGCGCACCTCATGTTAAATACGCAATCATGCACGAGTCATACTGATTGTGTCACATCATGCTTCCACTCGGTACATCATGCTCGCCCCTCCTCGCAGATGGACGCCGAGCTGCAACGGCTGGCTGTCTGGGTCAACCTGATGCACCGCCAGCCGGAGCAGCAGCTGGCGGCCTCACCCTCCTTTCCGCCGCCGCTCACAGCGGACGACGACCCCAGCGTGGGCGAGTACATGTCCACAAGGTAAGGGGTGCGGCGGCAGGCGGCGCGCGGGCCAGCGGGGCTGCGTTCAGCGTGCTGTCGGCAGGCAGCACTGGCTGAACGCTGCAGACGCGGCACCGGGGGCATCGGGCGTCGGGCGTGGGCGCGGCACCGCGCATGTTGGCCGGACGGGGCATGGCGGCACCACATGGCCTGGCAGCGTGCGGCGGTGTGGGGTGCGGGGGCCTAGGACGGGGCCGGGGCCCCAACCGCAGGCTGCGTTTCGGCCCTGCAAGCGCGCGTGTTACCTCGCAACATGCAGGTGTCGCACACGCACACGCTCATGCTCACGCCAGGCAGCATGCGCCCCCCCCACACACACACACACCCACCCACCGGCCCACCGGCCCCAGGCTGCGCGCCGGCATGGCCTGGCTGTCGTCGCTGGTGGCGGCGCACGGCGAGCCGGTAAGCGGCGTCATCCAGATCGCGGTGCTCTTCGGCGTCATGTTCTTCGGCAACCTGCTCACGACACGGTGAGGCGGGGGCCCAGAAGTGGACCCTACATGTTCGGTGCGAGCTGCGGGTGGCAGTATGTGGTGGCGACGCGTACACGCATGCACGCAGTCTTACCGGTATGCCAGCAGCACCACTCGCGCCACTGGCTATGCCGATAGGGCTGCAGCCCATGGCTCGGCTGGTGCAGGGCTCGTCGCTCGTACGGGCTGGCAGCGCAAACGATGCCCACGCGGGCCGAATTACCCACTCCGCTCTGTCCCATGGCGCCCACCCCGAAGGAGAGCCGCTGCGCCGCGGCCCGGCGGCCAGGTGCCGCCCGGCGGCAGGCGCATGGGCGCGACGGCCGTGTCGGCGGCGGCGCGACGGCAGCACGCCGCCGCTGCCGCCAGCACGGAGTCGGAGCCCGGCAGCAGAGCTCGTGGGGGCTCGGCGGAGCCCGGGGATACAGTCGGCGGCGGCGGCGGCGAGGAGCGGGGCCGGTCAGCGGCGCCGGGGCTTGTCAACCGGCGCGCGATGTCGCCGTCATGGCGGCAAGGCCGCCGCGGCGACGCCGCGGCTAGCGACGGCGAGGGCGACGGAGGGTCGGGCGGCTCGGTGGCGGGGACGGCTGGCTCCGACGGCGACGTGGGAGGCGGGCGTGGCGGCGTCGGCAGCAGCGGCGGCGCGGGGCGCGAGGCGGAGGACGAGGACGGGTGGGAGCACGTTGGCCGCGGCGGCGCCGTCGGGGCGCAGCGTGACAGCTGATGCGGTCCGCGGCAGAGGCCTGACGCGAAGGCGATCGGCTGCCGGCAGGCCGGCGACTAGCCGTGAGCGGCCGTTGGACTTCAGCGTTTGCAGCGATGCTCGCATGTGCGCAGGATGGCGACGCGTTTGCGCCAGGCGGTGTTAGTGGTCGCAGCGGTACTTCGCGGGCTGGCTCGATGTCGTGATGGCGCTACATGTCAAACGGATTGTGATCTCATCTTCACGCGATGTGCTGTGAACTCGTAGGGCGGCGACATGCGGTCGGCATGTCCGGTTTCTTCGCGATGTACCCGCGACAGCCGGTCGGCGCCAGTCGCCGCCCCTTGTGAAGACGTTGGGAACCTGTATATGAACAGACGAAACCGCGCCTCTCCATGTTGCGACCGGCCACCTCCCTACCGACCATTGGCGTTCCAGGTGCCCGATCCTGGCGACGATTGGCATACTCACTTACTGTTTTCAATACAGGCTGCAGAGCTGGCAATCCGACAGCAGCTCTCGCTGCCAGCAGCGACCTCTGGCGACAGCCTCGCTGACACGCGAGGAAGGCGTGTGTGGCGACTTGGGACTGGAGCTATAAAGAAAGGCCCAGATCGCACGGCGGCCACCTTGAAGGAGAGTGCCTCACAGGCGCGACGGGCGCCATGGCTGGCGGAGGCGAGATGACCACGCTGGACCTCTCCAAAGGCCTTACGCCGCACTACTATTTCAACTTTGGGTGCGTCCAGAGAATCTACTGGCGAGGGCTGGCCTAGGGCACTGTCTGCTTGCTGAGAAACTAGCCGGGAGACGGGCAGACGCGACAGCGTTGCAAAGCCTCTCTTGGCACGGCCCGAGTCGCAGGCCTGTCGCTAACAGCGTACACTGTTCTGTGGCATTCATGCAGCGTCTACGTACAGGTTGTGGGCGAGCGGCGCAGTACACGCGCCGAAGAGCGCGTTCTGCACTTCGACCTCAACTTCGGTGCGCTGAAGATTCTTGCCAAGGAGAGCCTCAAGCTGACGATAAAGCTCGACGTCATCAATCAGGTCATCTTCGACGAGAGCGAGCCCCGCACCGTGCTCATCTCCTGCCATGATGACCGTCGCTACCTGTTCGATTTTCAAAACCCCGAGGAGAACCTCATCTTCAGGTAAGCATGCCATTCGCTACATGTTGAGCGACCCGGAACCGGACTCTTCAAGCCACCGTGGACGGAACTTTGCGCCGCCCGCCGACAAGTGCAGCGCCGGCATGTGCCGTGCCGACGCTCCGCCGCTCACGCCCCCTCGCGCCCTTGCATGCCCCTGATGCCCATTGCCTGCCTGCAGGCGCGCATACGCAGCCTTCATCGACAACACCTTTGACATCAGCAAGTGAGCTTGTTTGCAGTCGCCTGTGACGCGCCTCTGCGTGCCCCGCCCCCGTCACACCACCCTAGGCGACCGCTCGGATCCTTGGCTCCCCCTGCAAGCCCCTACACCCTGAGGGGGAAGAAGAAGAAGAATTCATTACACCGCCCCCCGCAGGAGGAGTAGAGCTTTGATCCCCTCTACAGATCAATGTGCACAGAGGGGGCCATGCCCAGCCGCTGCTACACCACACCGCCCCCGCTCCTTTCCTCCCCAGGTTCAACCGCAGCATGCTCATGAAGGGAACCGTCACCAAGAAGAGCATCTCGGGCTTCAAGGAGCGATACATGGTGCGGCGCAGCCGCCCATCCACACCGACTCGAGGGGTCCCCTCGGGCCCCATGTGCCGCCACCTCCTGCCCGCCATCAAGCGGTCGCCCCGGGGTCGCGACAGTGCGCCGCACCGGCCCCAGAATAAGCCCGTCACGAGTGTTCAGGAGCCCGCACCCACTGCTGTAAAACGCGACTGGTCCCGGCCGCTCCGCTGCCCCGCCCCGCCCACACCCGCCCCTTCAGATCCTGGTGCCCCGCAAGCTGCTCATCCTGTCGTCCAAGACCTCCGTGTTCCCGCGCTCCGTCATTTCGCTTCTGGATGCCAACCCGCGGTGAGGGCGGCCGCGGGCTGGGCCAGATGGCTGCGGGCTGGGAACCTGGGATGTCCCCTTAACCTGCCGACTGAGAACACCCGGTGCGGGGGGCCATGGGCCTGGGTCATTGCCTGGCTGGGGGCTGGGGCCGGGGGCGAGGGCTGGGATCCCACAGAGGTAGCCCTAGGGCGCGGAGCGAGAATCGCCCCGAGGGCGGCACCTGGACGCCAACGACCGGCCGTGCCATCCAACCCTGCTGTCCCCCTCGCCCTTTCCCCTCCTTCCCCGCCCCGCCCGCCCTGCAACGCCCACCCCCCAGCTACGACGAGTCCCGCGGCACCGTGCACCTGGACGTGCTGGGCAAGGAGTACGTGTTCCGCTGCGAGGCGCGCGACGAGGCGCTCGAGTGGTTCGTGGCACTAGCGCACGGCTGCGGCCTGCCGTGAGTAGGGAAGGGCGGGCGACGGGTCGACTCGCACTCCGCGTGTGCGTGTGCGTACCCAGGTGTCGATGTTGGGTTTGGGATGTCACAGCGGCATGGCCTGGATCCGCTGGGAGACGCCGGTGTCACGTGCTGCCCCTGCCGCGCCCTGCTCCTCGCCGGCCGCATGCAGACCCATGTTCATGGATGAGGAGGACGAGCCCGGCGCCGCCTTTGGCGGCCCGCCCTTCCCAGGGCCCTTCCCTGGGGCCCACCTCGGGCCCCACCCCGGGCCTCACCCCGGCGGCCGCCCCGGCGGCCCCGGCGGCCCAGCTGGACGCAGCTACGCGCCCTCTTCCCAGCTCGGCTCCGTCGCCGACGGCCCCGCCGGCGGCGGTGGCCATGGCGGCGGCGCCAACGCCGCCAGCTACGACCCCCGCGCCGACGGCGGCATGTCGGACGCCGGCTCGGCGCGCACGGCCGCCAGCCGCTTCGGCGGCGGCTCGGTCTACGGCGGCGGCAGCGGCGCCGCCACCGCCGCCGACATGTACGCGCGCCTCAGCTCGCTGCGGGCCTACCGGCAGCTGGTGGCAAACCCCAGCTTTGCAAAGCGCGTCGCGGCGACGTCCAACATGGGGACGGCGGGATCCATACCGCTGCCAGGGATGGTGGCGGGGCCGACGCCGCCAGGCGGCGGCGGCGGCGCCAGCTCCTCCGGCGGCTGGATGGGCGGGTACGGCGGCGGCGCCGCCGGCGGCGGTCTGGCGGCGTGGCACGCTGCCAGCGGCGGCGTGGCGGGCGGCGGCGCCGCCGACGCCGACGGGCGAAGCCCGAACGCGTCGCCGGGCCGCAGCGGGCGCAACGGCTCCATCCCGGGGCCGCTGCCGCTGCGTGCGGGGGTGGTGAGGGGCGGCCGCAACGGCAGCCTGCCCGGGCTCACAAATGCGCCGCCAGGGCCGGGCGTGGAGATCGCGTACCGCTTCGAGGTGAGGGGAGGTTCGACGCCTCATTGCATCAGCAAGCGCATCTAGCAGGGCGCGGCGGCCGGGCTCAGCCATTGCGGCCACAACCCCTCTCACCGCCCTGACGCCCTACCTGCCCTGTCCTGTGCCGCCATTTGGCGCTGCGTGCAGAGCGCGGCCGGCTCCAGCAGTGCCGCGGCCGCCACCGCCACCGCACACGTGACGCGGCCTACGGCCGCCACCGCATCCGGCATCCTGCGCGACAAGTCCAACACCTCGCCCTGGATGACCGACATGATGACGCCATCGCCGTCCCAACCGCCGCCGCCGCCGTACCACCAGCAACACCACGCACCGCACCAACCGCAGCAGCAGCACCCGCACCAACACCCGGAGGCGCAAGGCTACGGACACCACCAGCAGCAAATGGGCAAACCACCAGGGCAGTACGGCACCGGATCCGTGCGGGCCGGGTACGAACAGCAGCAAGCGTACGGCGTGTACGAGAAGCGCTCGCCGCGTGAGTCTGACAGGCGCCTGCCGCGGCAGGGCGGCGAGCCGCCGCGGCCAGCGGCGCCAGCGGCGGAGCCGCGGCAGCGGCGCAGCAGCGGTGGCGGCGCCGCCCGAGGCCGACGGCACAGCGGCTCCGAGTCCGACTCGCGTGACGGCGGCCGGCGTCGCGAGCGGCGGCGGAGGCGCAGCCGACGGCGGTCGAGCTCTGTGTCAGTCTCGGACTCGTACCGATCGAGCGATGGCGGCGGCGGCGGAGGCGGCAGGTCCCAGCGGCGGCACCGCGACGGCCACCGATCCGGCGGCGGCGGCAGCGGCGGGCGCAGCGGGCGTCGCGGCGGCAGCGGCGGAGGCAGCGCCCCGGACGGCGGTGAGACTCGCTCAAACTCGTTGACTCGCGGCCTGCTCTTCACCGCTGGCTGTTCTGCGGCCGCGTCCTAGCGCACTGGCGCATTCTGGTGCGCACTCGCGCAAACATGACCCACCAATATACTCCGGCCTCCGTTCCCCTGGCACGCGTCACCCAACTAACCAACCCGCCCTGACCACCACTGCCCGCCGCCGCCTATGCAGCCGCCCACCACCACTCACCGCCAGCCGGTGCTGCCACGTCGCTCTCCGACGCCGCCTCCCTGGGGCCCCACGGCGGCGGCGACAGCAGCAACCCCAGCTCCCGAGGCGCCACTCCGCCCCGCCTGCACCCACACGGCCACGCCCACCACCGCAGCCCCGGCGGCGGCCTCGACGAGGTGGCGGCGCCGCCGGGCGGCACGCCGCGGCACTACGCCGGCGCCGGCGGAGGCGCCGGCGGCAGCGTCAGCGGCGGCAGCAGCAGCGGCGGCGGCAGCGGAGGCGGCGGCGCGCGGCACGGCAGCCCCCTGGCGGGTCGGATGTCGCTCAGGTGGGAGCCCACCTAGAGCGATGCCTTGCTTCCCGTACTGCTGGGGCAGGGCCGCAGGCGGTCAAACTGCCGTGCTTCTCCTGCGATTGCCGCGTGCCGCTGCCAGCCACACGCCGCTCGCGTTCCCATCCTGAGACTCGCGACTTGGCCGCGTGCGCCTCCCACGCAGGCCCCCGCTGCCGACAGTGTACGAGCGAGACACGGACGGAGAAGGTGGCGGCGACCGCCCCAGCGGCGCCGCCGCCACCCCGCGCCCGCCGGCGCCCGTCGCAACGGCCCTCGCGGCAGCCGCCGCCGCCGCCAGGGCCGCCTCACCGGCCAAGCAGGCGCCGCTGCCGGCCATGCCGCCTCCGCCGCCGCCGCCGCCGCCGCCGCCAGCCGCCAGCCCCGACGCTTACGCCCTGCTCGCCGACATCCAGGTAGATCCGAAGCCCTGCCCTAGACCAGCATCACGACCTGTCCTCACATTCATACCTGCATAACATAGCATGGAAATCATTCGCACGTGGCCAATCCATGCACGCGTGCGCCTTCCATTCCGTCGACTCGCAGGCCCGGCTCCGGAGCCTGTCGGCCGAGTCACACGCCGCCTCCGAGGCAGCCGAGGTTGCAGCTCTGCTCGGCCTGATCAGTGGCGGTGGCGGGGCTGCGGCCAGCCCGCCAGCGCCGGCGCCGGCGGCGCCGCTGGGCCCGGCGCTTCCGTTGGCGCCAAGCACCGAGGGCCGGGTGGCGGCGGCGCCGTGGGCTCACGTGCCGGTGCCGTACCAGAGCGCCAACACGACGGGGGAGGTGATCGACAGCGCCTGGCTGCGCAACCGAACCACCTCCGCCTGGAGCACGGGTAAGCACTGAGGGCCGGCTGGGTTTGAGGCGGCAGAACCCGTCGAGTCGCATGCGCGGCTTTGCAGTACCGGTAGCGCACGCGCGGGCTGCTGCA
The DNA here is from genome assembly GCA_001662425.1 of Chlamydomonas sphaeroides. Lineage (NCBI taxonomy): Eukaryota > Viridiplantae > Chlorophyta > Chlorophyceae > Chlamydomonadales > Chlamydomonadaceae > Chlamydomonas > Chlamydomonas sphaeroides. Next base: position 58,106 of record BDDC01000390.1, read on the forward strand.
ACCCCCGCTCCGTCGCCGCCCTCACCCCGGATTGTTTAGCTTCCGTGCAGCAGCTGACCGGCCCTTCCTCGTGTTCCCCCTGCCCACCTCCCCCCTCGCACAGGCACCACGGACCACGCCGCCATCCTGCGCCATGCCATGCCGCACCTTGCCTCAACGCCGCCCCAAGCGGCGCCGCCACCACCACCCACCAACAGCGCAGCCGCCGCCGCTGACGCCTACCACCAGGCCGCCGCTGCCGCCACCACCAGCCGCTCGCCGCTGCCGTCCCTCTCCGCCATCACCGGCGGCGCCGCTGCGGTGCCGCCAGCAGGGCCCTGGCGGCCACCGACGGTGTCAGTCATGGAGCGGCACGTGGCAGCGGCGGCGGCGCCGCCGCCGTCGCAGCGCCCCAGTGTCAGCGGGGCTAGCGCCACCTACGGCGGTGGCTACGGCGGTGGCTACGGCGGCGCCAGCGGTGTGTACGGCGGTGACGGCGCTAGCGGCCTGCACGGCGGCGGCGGCGGCGGCGGCGGCTCGTTTACGGGCGGCAGCAGCTGGCGGGCTCGCGGCGAGGTGTCGGAGGCGCACCTGATCAAGCCCTCGGTGGTGCACCGCCACAACAGGTGAGGCCATTGCAGGGCATTTTGCAAGCCTAGAACATCCCGAGGTAGTGCCACCCATACATGTGCGCGCGAGCCTTGCAGAGGGTGCGTGTGGGTGGCCGCAACAACGCAGGTTCCGACGTCCGGCGGTCCCCGCCCCTCCTCGCCCACCCGCCCCGCAGCTACCTGTGCAGCCGCCTGGCCGGCTCGCGCGGCGCCACCGCCAGCTCCGGCCCCGGCTCCTCGGGCTCGGGTCCCCGCTACGGCAGCGGCGACCCGCTGGCGGCGCACGTACGGAGCCTGGCGCTGCTGCAGTGGACCGCGGCCAACGCGGCGGGGCTGGAACGGGAGCACCGCAACATGGAGGCGCTGGTGGGTCCGCAGGGAGGGCGGCTGGGCTGGGCTGGGGACCAAGGAGCTGGAGGAAGCTTGGCGGTCTATCAAGCGACTGCGCTTAGGGGCGCGAAGGGGCGCATGTCCTTGGAGTTTGCAACCGAAGGCTTTGGCGTTGCAACAGCTGTGGAGCCTTGACCGGGAGAGGGGAACGTGAGCTGGCTGAACCCCGCCTTCTTCCCAACACTATGACATAGGTCCTGCTGTCGTGCGGCCCCGACGGCGACGGTGAAGGCACCGGCGGCGCCGCCTTCAGCCCCGGCGGCGGCGGCCGCCGCATCCGGCGCGAGCGCGTCGCGGCTGCGCAGCTGTCCTGGATCCAGGCCCGATCCAACCAGCCGCCGCTGGCCTGGACGCCGCCGCGCGGCCAGCGCCGCGCCTCGCACCACAGTCGCAGCGCCGGCGGCGCCGACAGCGGCGGCAGCGGCGACGACGCCGGCCGCGGCCGGGGCCGCGGGCGGCGGCTGTCGTTCCGGGAGGACGAGAGCCGTACGGAGGTGTACGGCGGGGTCACGGACCGTGACAACGCCATGTCGTACGGACGGGATGTGGAGCTCGACACGTGCGATCGGTGCGGCAGCCCGTTGCGCGGCTGCAGCGGCAGCAGGAGCCCGGGCCGCGGCGGCGACGGCGGCGGGCGCTCGGCGTCGCCGCCGATGCAGCCGGCCGCGCCGCGGGCGCCGCGCGAGCGGCGGGCCAGCGGCCGCGAGAGTGCCGCCGCCGCCGCCAGCGGTGGCGGGGGCAGCAGTCGCTACACGGAGCTGCTGCAGCAGCACATGGCGGCGGCGGCGCGCCACTCGACATCGACCGCGGCTTCAGGCCGCCAGGGGCACCGCCCGCCGACTGACGTGAGCCACCTCCAGGAGGCTCACGAGCGCAGCCGCCACTACGGGCCTCAGTACGAGGCACCACAGCAGCAGCAGCAGACCCGCAATGGCCGCCACAGCTCGAGCGGCAGGGCCGGCGGCAGGCGTGGCGGCGGCTGCGGCTCTGACGCGTCCAGCGATTGCGAGTCCGTCGCTGTGTCCGCCTGCTCCGCCACCACCTCTGCCACCGCCTCCGCCGACACCATCCGTCGCGCTGGCGGCGGCGGCGGCGGCGGCGACTGCACGCCGACGGCGCGCCGGCCGGCGGCGCCGCCGTCGGCCGCGACCGCCACAACCGGCGGCGGCAACGGCTACGCGGACGCCGAGGTCTACCACTCCCGTGTGTCGCTAAGTGACTTCTCCGCCCTTTCGCGGCAGGTGGCGGCGGCGGCCCCGCCGCCGCCGCCGTCGACGCCGTCGGCCGTGGACGCGGCCTCGTCGCCGACGACGCTGGAGCTCAAGCAGGACATCTCCTCCGTGCTGCCAGGCATGTCGCTCACACTGCGTGTCAAGAGGCCTGCGCAGCAAGGCGCACAGGCCGGCGGCGCCGGCGCCAACGGCGCCGGCGCCGGCGGCATCATCTCGCTCGTCGCGCGCTCGACCTCGCCGCCGCACTCGCCGCCGCTGGCTGCGGCACCAGCTGACCCTTGGCAGTCGGGCAGCCCGCGCGGCGCCGACACCGCCGCCGGCGGCTTCGCGTTCTCCATCCGGCCCAGCGGTGGCGGCGCCTCCGATTCCTCGCGGCCGCCGTCGCCGTCCCCGCCGTCGCCGCTGGCTGCGGCCGATGTGCCCGTGACATGGAGCCAGCTGCACTCGCTGCTCCAGCACACGCTGTACGGCGCCAGCGGCGCCATGGGCAGCGGTGGCGGCGCAGCCGACGGCCCGACGGCCCGGGCCACCGCCGCCGCGCTGTCGGCCGAGCCGCCAGCCTGGCCGCCGGCGGCGGCGCCGCTGGCATCGCCACCCAAGTCCCCAAGCGGCGAGGCCTACCGGCCGATTATCAACCCCCTGTTTTCGACGGAGTTTGAGTCCGGCAGTGCTGCCGCCGACGCGCTTCGTAGCGGCGGCTGCGGCGGCAGCTATTCGGCAGTGGCGGCGGCCGCATCAGCGGCGGCGCGAGGTGACGGCGACATTGTAGGCCTGCTGCAGGCGCTGCAGGCGGCGGGGCTGGCGCTGCCGGTGGACGAGACCATGGCGGCGGCGGCGCTGGCCAGGTAGGCCGTACGGCTGCCGTAAATGATGCCGTACATGCTGTCGTACATAGTGCCGTACTGCTATCCTTACATGCGATGCCCAACTCATTGCCTGCAGGTCCACGGCGCCTCCTGCGGCCACGCAGCAGCGCTCCGGCCTCGGGCCCTCCCCGCGCTCCTCCTTCCCTGCTGCCCCATCGGCGGCGGCGCCGCCGCCGCCGCCGCCGTCGCCACCCCGCCAGCGGCCCTCCATCAGCCCCATGTCTCCCGAGTCCTCCCGTTGCATCCAGCACGCCGCCATGGTCGCCGCCGAGGCCGCCAGCAGCGCCGTGTCGGAGGCGCTGGCGGCGCTCAGCCGCAGCAGCTACCGGCCCGGCTCGCCGCCGCCGGCGCCGCGGCCGGCAGCGGAGCCGCCCTCGGACGCCGACGGCTGGCGTTCGTCGTCTTTGTCTCGCGCCGACGGCGACGCTGCCCGCATGGCCGCGCCGCCGACGCCACCGCAGTCGGTGCGGGCGCTGCTGTCAGGCGACGGCGGCGTTGACGCCGCCGCCGCCGCTGCCGCGAGTGGGTTCGCCTTCCGTGCCAGCTCGCTCCAGTCGCTGCTGCAGCTGGTCAACCAGGGGGCCTTGTCCGGGGACGACCTGCTGTCGACGCTGGCGCGAGGAGGTCTCAGCTCCATACTCCGCCAGCCGGGCTCAGCCTCGGCCTCGGCCTCTGCGCCCCCGTCAGCGGCTGCCATGGGCAGCGGCGGCGGGCGGGCGAGCGACGAGCACCAGGCGTACGGCGGACCACGTGGGGGGGGCGGCGAGGAGGGCTATGGCCAGGGAACCGAGGAGGGGGAGCGGCAGGAGGAGGAGCCGTGGCGGGAAGCGTAGGCGGTTCGGAGCTCGCTGGTCTGTGCGTGACAGGACAGGGTCGGTCCGGACGGCGGCCAAGCGACTGGCGGGGCCCCGTGCACAACTGCGAAGCGGATCAGAGGGCGGCCTTGCTCAGCTGTGGCTCTGGACTAAGACACGGCCGGTGTCGGGGCTTGCCGCTCGGACCTGGGCCCTGCAGCGCTGGCTCAGTAGGTGGGAGGGAGGGAAGCTGGTGCGGCCGCGCCCACGGCAGAGCCCGCCTGGATGGGGCACATGGCGAGCCTGCCGGGTGGTTGCAGGGCGCCATCGACCGAGTGCCGTGCATGTTGCTGCTTGCGGCGCTGGGTGGAGCGAGGGAGACAAGGGTGTGCATGTGTGTGTGGGGGGGCGCCCACGGCAGCGTTGGAGAGTGGCTTTGCGTTTGGGCGGGGGGGCGCGCTCGCTGTGCGGGGATGCAGGTGGAGCGGAGCCCACGCGCTCCTGTGTGAGGCCCATTTTGGGGGGGGGGGGTCCAGCGCGGGCGGGGCGGGGCCATGTG